>OY769909.1:10836223-11058723 GCA_963669185.1 Dyspetes luteomarginatus | reverse complement strand
ATTTAGTGTCCAAAACTGGATGGAAGGTCCAGTACCCCGATGGATCCCATTGCTACGTTCTAAGAGCGAATCGGAATTTTTCCACCAATTACTAAATATACCGACTTTTTGTCAAATACTCAAAAATCTGGGGGGACAAGAAACACCCGGGACACAAAATTCTCGGGGGGGGATTCGGGATTTAAAAAAGTATAAAATTTTCACCCATTGCTACGTTCTAAGAGCCAATCGGAAATTTTCAACCAATCACTAATAATACTGACTTTTTGCCAAATACTCAAAAATCTGGGGTGACAAGAAACACGCAGGACACAAAACTCTCGGGGGCAGGGGAGGGGGGGAGACTCGGGATACAAAAAATTCTACAATTTTCACGTATACGGATGGCCAATGACTGGGATCGTGATGAACATTTTCCCATCTATATAGTAGTGTGTCAGATATAAAGGAAAAATGATGTGTATATGATGTAAGAGTGGGGTAGTTGGGGTGAAGAAGAGAAAGGGAGGGTATAGTGGCATTAGACCCCAGTGGTGTGCGCTAAGTGGCCAGTTTTAATTTCCACAGGCGGCGAGCCGGTAATTACCGGCCTGCTGCCGCGACCGAGGCAATTTCACGGTTTACATGCATACTTAATGATACCGCGGCTTTCGTCTCCCCTTCTCATTCCGCTTTCATCCCTCTTTTCTCTTTCTCATAATTCTTTCGTTCTCTCTCTCTCTTTCTGTCTCACTTTTGCCATTCTCGTTTATCGTATATATACTTGCCAAGCTTCTTTCTCTCGTGGCTGTTTTAATATACGCACCACAATTCAGCCCTCTCCCGAACGAGCCTTTCTATCGCTTGCGTGATCGTCAACCCTTTCATTTAATAATAATAATAATCGAAAAGTGTTTGACTCTGGCGAACTACGTGGTAAAGTAGCATTGCTGTAATAAGACTAATGAAAAATTGCCAGTATTAGTGATAAAAGACCGAGAGGTTAATACATATATGTATATAAAAAAAGACTTGATCGTGTAAAGTTAACATTTCTCTCTTGACGGTTTCTCGAACAACTTTTTTTTCCTGCCAGTTAGCTTAATGCTACAAATATTGTGAGCTACGTTGTAATAAATATAAAAAGAAATGATGAAAAAAAGTAATAACGCAACGAGATCTTGATAAAGATTTTTTTTATAGCCGAAAGCGACTCGACAACTCGTCGTCATCTTTCTCATTTTCCACGGCTTTCCGAGCATCAAGCTTGCTCTCGGTTCTTCGTTAATAATTACCAAGCAAAGAGAACGAGCTTACGTCCTTTTATCCGCTGCCACCCAATGAATCTCGCACACTCCTCCAACCATCAACTCTTACCCATTTTTCCATTGCACTGAACTCACACAGGACTTGGCGGGAGAGACGGAGATGAACAAAAAAAAATGCAAAGGAGTAAGAGAGAATCCTGTTATTGCGTTATCTAAATTCATATTACCACGTTATTGTTCCCAACGGAGTAAGCAGGGCACGTCACAGAGCCCGTGCGAGAAAAAAACCTCGGGGCACGAGTTCTATACATCTCTCTCGCTTCTCTGCATGTATGTTCGTGAGTTGTATACTCGCGCCAGACTCTTAAACCTTCCTTTTACGATTCGTTTATCGTCCTCTTTACGGTCCGGCGTCAGTTAATCTTAACGATCTCTCTCTCTCTCTCTCTTTTTATTTGTCTCTCTTTCTCTTTCATGTTTCAAATTTCGTGACATTATTTCTTTTTCCCCCTTTCTCACGTCTCTTTTGGCCAGTCTGCAACTTAGCAAGAACAAAACAGTGAAAATACGTCAGGAATGCTTGAATTTCCAGAAGTTAGGGCAATATACTCACGTATGGAACAACAGCCGAATAATGAAAAGTAATTTATTAAGGTAACTGTGGGGTGGCCAAGTTTGCGCCACGACGGTATATAAATTGAACACAACTGTCATTTAGTTTATACCAGCACTGGCTAATCGTATTATAGAATATAACAAATCGTTGATCCCGGTGGATGAAATAATGATTAGGAACAATCGACTCATTGGCCTAATATTGATGTTGAATGAGGGATATAAATTGTGCGAGAGGAAGTCGAAGAAACCGCGCTGAAGATATAAAAGTTGTCGATGTGGTATCCGACCGAGATGCCGAGAATCCAGGGTATGGAGTTGAACCGAATGACGATGGAGGGTAAAGAGCGAACCTGAGTAGCGTGGAGGGAAAGGTGGTGGGGGAGGAGGAGGAAAGGTGCTGGCCGCAGGGGTCAAGTCGCGCTGGAAGGATCAGTGCTTTTCCTTCTCTCTCTCTCTCTCTCTCTCTCTCTCATCCTCCCTTTCGTTCAGGGTGGCTTCATCCCCCGTACATAATGGCCCGCGGGGAGAGCTGACCGTACGTTAAAACTCCCTCGGGGTCGTCCAAGCACACCCCCAGTCTGATGTCCACCAGACATACTACTACTGCTACTTTCTCTCACACTATTTCTCACATTCTCTCTCGCCCCCTCTCTTTCTATCATTTCTTCCTGCGACCATCGCTGCCGTGGAAAAAGTTACACCATTACGTGATAGGGCGGTAAAGATAGATCTGGAGAAAAGGAGAAACTAGCTTGTGCTGTCTCTGGTCCTTTTTCTTCGTTCGGCAAGAGTACTCTTGCTTTTTGCCCCTTCCTCTCTCACTCTTTGCACTCTGGTGTCGTTTCAACTTTTTGTCTTTTTTTCTTTTGCGTAGTTTCTCCACCACACGCTTGACTTGGTCCGGACCAATCTTTGCGATTCTTTTTAACCTCCCGATAGAGTCTCTCCATTGTTTTCTATATTGTCATCCTCTACAGTCACCTTTTAGATGGGACAGATGTATATAGAAGATGGGACAGATGTATATAGATGTATATAGAAACGTTTTATACGTCCTTCTATATATATATTAACGATTTTCATGTTTGAAGCGATTTTGAAATATTTGTCATACGAGGCAGTTTAGCTAAAGTTTTCCTGCTACGCAATTATTACAGTGGCCCCCTGAGGCTTTTTTTTCTATTTATCCTCTTAGCCTCATAGTCTAGCGTTAGTTAACCGAGAAGTTTAAAATCCGCGATTCTCGACTCCAGCACGTATAATCGATCGAAGATAGTCGGTATCCAAAAGCAAAGTTTCTTCGTTGGTTATAACTACGAGTATTCCATGGTTTAACAAGAGCTTGGGTGTAGCACACAGGCGTTTCTGCGCAGTTCTCCAAGAGAATCGTGTGTATAAGACTGAACGAAGGGCGACTCCTCGTTATATCCCTGAAACTATTTCCATACGAATTCTCGTCTCGCGTGCTCCTGCAACCATAGAGAATCCTTTGCTGCTTCCACCTGGCATGCAAAGCAAGTCCTTGCTCCTGCGTCTTTGTAAACGTCGTCGTATGTACATATATATATATATATATATACGCAGCGGAGCCATGCAACTCGGATATCCTCTTCGCCCCAACTTATGGGCGATTAATACAAGTTCTTCGTGAACTTTGGAAGGAGCGTGACCTGTGTCTTTGTTATGTAGCCTTGAACGGGTTGAATGCTTCAAAAGTCTAGGTACAGCATTGCAGCTTGCTCTATCACACTACGGTATCAGAGGAGAGATCGAGAGAGAGAGAGAGAGAGAGAGAAAGGGATGAAACAATGGATGACCTAAAATCGCTATGAGGTGAATCTCTGATTCTCGAATTCGGATAGTTTAAGTTTGTTGCCAAGTGCGAACAGAAGCGTAGAACAGAGGACCAAAGGAATAATGTAGAAATATCTCGTATATAATATCGTTATCTAATTTATCGTTGAACCTCTACATACTCGAGTCAAAATATACAAAAACGCTACTAATCAGACATATGCGTTTCACATTTATGCGTGTAAACGTTTCTGTAGCCACTTGAAAAAGTGGTAATATACTTGAAAAAGGACACGAAAAGGGCATATGATTCTGTCAATAATTTTAATTTAGGGATGTTAATACATTCAACATCAATGTGTAGTTACTGTGACGTACTTGAACGTTTTCACTTTGGTACTTTCAGCTTTTGTTAAATGATAATATGTACAATAATTTTTGTGTTTGACCAGTGCTTATGTCTGGTTAACATTTCGTTTTTTCCTTCCAGAAGGAGAGAAAAGCGAAATGTTCACCAAGCGAGCATCACGTTGCTCGTTCAGTAAAAAGGATTTTATCTTTGCATCTATGCCATGAGAGTTTTACTCACATATCTGGATAGTAAAGTTCGGAGCTGTCGGTCCATTTCATTCTCCCGGTGCACGAAGTCGTCTCGCACCTGCATGAATAGCTTACAAGCCATACATAGTCCGGATGTACGCAGAGTACGTAAAATATATAGCAGAACCAGGAGGGAGTCATAATGCAGGAGTTTGCCAGCTCGTTGGCAGCCGCTTACGACCACTGAAGCGTGCAAAACTCGACTGGAAAGGTCGGAGGAAAACGATGATATTCCACCACGGAGGAGTGTCGACCAGAGCAATCTTCTGTAAACGAAATCCTCGGGACATCTAAACCCCTTTCCTCTTATATACTATATCTAAACCCCTTTCCTCTTATATATATATATATTTCCATTCTTCGTTTCTCGTATTCCCCAAGCTTCATGAAAATTGGGGGAAATAGAGAGAGAGAGAGAGAGAGAGAGAGAGAGAATATAGGGCGCAAAAGAATAAGTTGAAAGGACCCTGAAATTCTCAGTCATTGAGTATGGGTTATAATAGGCAGTATTACGAGTTTGTGTGTCGTGAACACACGTACATTGGGTGCTTTACAGATGAGAAGATATATCGGGAGATGAATAAATTAGGGGGAATAGTCGCGTGGATGGTGTCACGGAACTTTATTCAAGTACGAGGGAAAGCTTGAATCCTTAATCGTTTCATACTCACGTTCGTCTTCTCTCTCTCTCTCTCTCTCTCTCTCTCTCTCTCTGTTCCGTCATCAGTGCCGTCGTCGGGTTTTCCGTTACCATTCCTCCAAACTCTGTAGAAGTAACGAGCGTGCATTAAGATCGCTAGCTTGGTCGTTAAGCTCCCAGTCATTGCCTATTATGTGGGACTAAAGCGACCTCTATAGAACGTTGTAGAGAAGGCCTCGTTCATGCTACTGCATGGTTCACCAAGCGGACACGGTCGCCTTTAGAAAATTTTCAACATCCTCCCATCTTTCTCAGGTCTCTCGACTGTTTGGCTTCGCTCGATCTACCCCTCCAAGGAGCTAACTTCTCTCCGCCATTGTGTACCGTAAACAATGATTAACCGTTTCAGGAATCCTTCCCCTGACAACAGGGCCTTAATTACCCGCATTAATCCGTGTGGGACACCAGAGAGTTCAACAGCGATGACAAACGAACGATAAACGAGTTCAAGAGCACTCGGGCTCTTTTCAAGTAGCAAAACGAGTAAGATCGAACGGTACCCACGAGATAAAGTGCAAAAGGGACCCCTCTTTACGAGTTTCCAGTAGATACTGGATACCCCCGTTCTCTTTCTTCTCTTGTCGTGTCACTGTTGTCCCGATTTGTCAACCCTTTACTGGGTCGTTTGTTACAAGTGTTTTGAAATCTTTTCCCCTCATTCTCAGATGCTTTATTATTATATGATTTTATCTTCAGTTATTACACTCATTATTCATGATGAAACATTGAAGCCAGGTCGGATGAGAAGCCATTGTAAATAATTTTGTAATAAAATAATCATTCAAAACTAAACTGAACATCCTCCCTCAACATTAGGAGGGCCCTCAGTTTAGTTAAACTTCCGGCAGAATGTTTCGGTGAGATATTTTGGTAGGCACTCACGAGAATGCACACAGTGCTTCGTTTCTTTGTGCATGTGCACTGATCAACGTTGTGTTTGGTGTTCCGAGCAAATAGATTGGTGGGTCCCACTCTCAAGCCTCCTACGCACTATCTCTATTGGCAAGTTTGAGAATCATCTTGCAAACCATAGGGGTTGATATACTTTAACAAAACCTTCCAATTAATCCGACCAAAATGGAATTCTATGTTTCAAGTTGGCTGAATGGATTTAAACTTCGTGTTCTATGAGTTTATGCCGAAGGAAAGTATCCTTATCAAGGAAAAACAAAATCGTTTCAGTAGTTCCTCAGGTATGAGTCTCGACGGACAGGCACAGAGACACATTTCTTGAGAATGCAATATTAATAAGCTCTCTCTCTCTCTCCCCTAGGTTAAGTGTCTAAAAAGTTGCAAAATATACCCAGCATATGATCGAGATACTTTTTGCTCATTAGCTGCAAGCTTTTCGAGACTTCTACGGTTCTAGCATATTCAATTGAATTATTAACTTTACACAACTTTACACTTAAACATTACTTGTGTGTATAGTGTCATTTCTCTCGACTCCCATCGTGACTTCGTTTAATTTCTTCCCTTTCGCGACATGTAAAACGTCTACGAATATTATTGTTTCGAAAATTGGAGTCATAACTTTTACACTTATGCGGGCTTTGCACATTAATTTTATGACAATTATTCATAAATATTTAGTTGGCTAATAATTTTGGCTTCTTACACGAATGGTATAGTTTGACAGTGCAAAGAAAGCTTGAAAGGTGAGAAGAATGAAAGAGAGGAAATTCATTGTGAAGCCCATTATTCTTGGCGCGCGATTAGTCCGTGTTGACGAGGCTCTCTCCAGTAACGCGCTCAAAGCAGCTTCTCTACAGTGTCGGAAGGTTGTTCATCCACCGTATTTCATATGGTCCTCTAACACATCCTCGGGGCTGCTCTCTGTTTCTCGCCCTTTCTTCTGGTCCGATCTCGAAGAGTCTTCACACGAAGAGAGGTGCTTCTCAATGAGGGGCACTAGCTACAGTGGCTTTGCTACTTTGACGGTGGTTGAGTTTGTTTTATGCCGTGAGCACAGCGTGTCTCGTTAGGAACTTGAGCTTACCATTCTCGCTCGATCCTGCCACACTATCTCCCTCTCTCTGGCTCATCCCCATTCTCTTCGCGGGTGTGCCAGGCCGTAGAGACTGCGAAGGATGTCTGAGTGAGTCGCCTACAGGGTTGCATGTACAACGTCCACTAGGAGTTTTCCATGGAGTGGAAGGGATGGATTGGGCTTGCCAACTTTCGACCATGACTCCCTACCCTCCGGCCCTTCATATCCCTGACGGTTACTCTAACTCATCCTCTCTCCATTCGTCATTCCGTGCTTGGTGTATATATATATATATATATTCTGGCTCGGTGGTACCTCAATCGTGGATGGCTGTCGGTGACGCTGGGAACCAGGAAATCTGCTCTCGTCCACCGCCAAGACTAGCCCAGCAACGGCAGATCCTCCGGAACAGTCGGAAACTCCATCAACTCCTTGCTCCTGCCACTATCACCTCTCTCTGTCTCTCTCTCTCGCTCTCGCCACTCTCTTCATTCTCTTCCTCCCATCGCCGACTTCCATTCCATCGTCAGCGTCAGCCACCGTGCGCCAGTCTCACAATGCGACAACTAGAGAATTCAGCCCCGCGCCCGCGTATGCCCCGGTCTATATTCCGAATGACGAACGACACTTTCCAAAAGTCCTGATTAGTCAGGGGACTCGACTTTCCCGCAATGTGTTTTACCCCTTGCCCTGCAGATGTACATAGTACATATGTATAGAAAATATAGAGATATCTTCCGTTTAGATTGAACGTATATACATTCTTTCATTTTCTCGTCAGGTTTTCTTTCTTTTCTTCTCAATGGCAAGAGTAACGAAAAACTTTCTTTCTCGGCCGATTGGATATTTTCTTTCTTACAACTCTTTTTCCATAGGACATGGAATCCATCTCGGGCTTTTTTCCTCCCCCAAGTCATCATTTTTCTGTCGTATACTCTCTTTCATCGGGGCCGTGTATTCAACCCACGTCCCATCACGTTTCATCTTAGTTTTTGCCAAAAGTAGCCACCAGAGGACTGACTCTTGAATACCCTGTGGGGAATGTGAGATTAATTAATTGTTGGCTTGGAGATTGAAATGATGAATTCTCATTGGTGCGGAATGCATTGAGCTTGAGCAGTGGCCGTTGACGAGAAGATCAAACCACATAACCTCCTTTGCTGATTGCCTTGATTTGACTTCAGACGTTGTTCCTTGACCGGTGGGAGCGTAGCTTCAACGCCAGAAGCATGGACCACGTCTCTCATCTCTAGCCCGCGGATATTGTTGCGGGCTGGTGAGTATTCCAAACAGGAGGTATATCCATTTGGTTGGAAACTCGACCACCAAATTCTGGTTTACGTAAGCTTGCCTAGCGTTTATGATAGACGTGCCGGTAATGTGCTTATGAAATATGCTTCCCACGCAGCTGCGTATAGAATTGCCAATGGGCAACGTGTTGCCCAGATTACGACAAGACATAATGTCCGTAAATGCGTCTGTTATATCCCACATTTCGCTCCGCTTAATATAGACGCGTAGGAAGGAATAATCCAGCCCAGCTCAAACTAGGTGGCTGGCCCGTTGACTCCGTACACATCTCTATATTGAGCTTTTAGTACTGTCCGACGTGTCGGTGGTGGACTATTGATCTCTACGATTGAGCGTACGTCACGCTTTAATGAGCTTTCGTTTGTATGCACCGCATATACAATACAACCAGTTACTCGTAGAGTATAGATTGTTCAAATGAAAATATTATGGCAAATAATTTTTTAACATTAATATTTCCTATAAATAATAATTCATTTCTATCAATATTTATAATAGAGGGAAAACTCGAACTTCTAATAATTTTTTTAATTACACTCAATTGAACATTAAATAACAGTTAATTAAAAATTGAAAAAAAACTACCGACTGGACTGGGACCGACTGGACTGGGACTGGAATGACAAATTATAGTTATTAAAAAATTGCACACAAATATATGAAATCTCAAAAGGGTGAAGTGATTTATATATGATAATGATAATAACATGTATTATTATGTATTGAGTAGAGCACAATGTACGTGTGAAATTCTCATGAATAAAATACATTACCTAGTATTCGCGAAAAAAATGTAAGCATTGATTTGCGTCGCACAGCAGAATACGCGATGAAATGAGCAACCAACGAGCATATAGTCAATCCCTGCCTCACTTCGTTAATGTTAATATATTTACCGCTTGTAAGCAAATACATGGATTGCATCGAGTTCAATGGCAGTTGAGAATCAAATGTCGTTCTTTTGTGACCTCCCCCATAAAGCACTGATATGCATCTTGTGAAGCGTGCACCTCATCCCTTTCGCAATTTTTTGCATCATGCAAATTTCTCTATCGTAATGAGAAATAATATTTGTCGGAGCTGTACAGAAAAAAAGTCGTGCAAGGGAACGTTTCCTGGCATTTCTGGCGTTTCTTGCACGCAAGTTTATTCAATTATTACAAAAGGGAAACCAAGTCGGGCTCTCTTGCTGTATAACTACCCCCCCCCCCCGCTCTCTCTTTCTCTCTTTCTCTCTCTCTCTCTCTCTCTGTGTCGTCGCTATCTTGCATTTTCCATCCTCAACTGTGTGTCCTCAAGCCTGGAGGCAAACCGGCGTCGTCTAGGATTCAATGGCCAAGGAGAACTCGCTCGTTAGCGAAATTGAGCTTTCTCTCCCTTTTTCCTCTCTGTCTCTCGCGCATCTTCCACGCTTCTCCTGCCTCTTTGAGTTACATTTTTGATGAATCACTGAACTTCTACGTCTTTCTTTGCTATCTCGAACTGCTTGAACCCTCCCCCCCCCCCATCCTCCCCCCCTAAACAAACGTGCTTGGGCATGCTTGAATTCATAAAATGTAAATTGTAATTCGTAAAATGTGTTCACCGAGAGACGTCAGTAAGAAACGTCACGTGAAAAGAAAGAGCGTCAAGGTACTGCTTACTGGGATTGGATGGAATTGAATCGTAATCCTTCTCTACCGTCTTTTTCTTCTTCTTCTTCTTCTTCTTCTTCTCCTTCTTTCTCTCCTTTTTTCATCTACTTCTCCATCTTATATTTCTGCATTTCGTTCTTTTAGCTTCCCTTTTCGAGTGCCTTACGCGAAAAGTTTCTCGGAGGGTAACCTACCCGATTATTATATACGAGGTCCTCTACATAACGGCGTACCGAGATTCGAAGAACATCCCCCATCCCCGTGCCGCTCCACATTCGTGATATGGTGAGGGCGGTTTCGTACGATACGAGAACCGACACCTACTTTGGTCGGAACTGGAACGAAAATGATATCGCGCCTCGCTCCGTTGCACAATTTTTGGCTCGACTCCAATCGACCATTTTCGTTTTTGCGATACGTACAGTTCACGGCGAACTATGCCAGACTCTAGTGCACCCTCGAGTCACTCCCGTCGAATTCTTTGTGTTTCTTCGCCTTCTTTCTTCCTCTCTCTCTTTCTCTTGCTCCTTAACGAGCGATGCACAAGAATGAATGTTGAATCCACCCTGGGAATTGTTGGGAAAACTTTTTTTCTTTTGATGGGACAGAACGTGAATGGTATAATTGGGATGAATATGTCGAAAAGGCAAGGTGTCCTCTAAAATACCATGGTTTGTTTCGTGGTTGACTACGACACAGGGTGGGATATTTGCGTCTCGCGATCTGCAACATTAACCTCGAGGGACTCGTCAAATACATCAGTATCAATTATTAAGGGCTATATATACCTACGAAAAATATTATGCAGTTACAAAAGGAAACCCTACAGAAACTTAAAAAGCTGTGGTTTCAGGATCAAAAGCCCCCTCGGTTGAAAAGTATGTTCAGTCGTCATACGGATTCTTGCTGAAAAGCTTATGACATTAGAATTATAAGGAATACTTCGAGACAGAGGCAGAGAGAGAGAGAGAGAGCGAGAGACCAGGTGGAGAGGGGTGAGGTTGTACGTGAAATTGGATTTTTAAAACGTTTGTTCACGGTTTACTTATCACTTCGTTTATTAAATGAAGCTCGACTAAATATATTTGCTGAACTCTTGCTCTGCGGTGTCGGTTCACTAATTCAAAGAGAGCTCAACTACCACACCATAACAGATGAAACAATGAATCCACATAAATGGTGCTCTGGGGCAGATAAAAAAATATAATACGTACTTTGATTGATATATATATATATATATAACATCGTACTTGCTTAATATTATACTGAGTCAATAACTCTATGCTATTTTAATTTTACTTCATCTTCGTCCATGTTGATTTTAATTTCGCAGTAGTATTTACCAAAGTGCAAATGCTTGTCTTAAGCTGCGCGGAGTTTATTTCTCTCATCGGAGCATTTTATTCAAACTTCCATATAATAACAAGGAAGAAGAAAAATGTTTGATGGAGAGAAATATATGATGAAATCAACAAAATTATGATCGCAGGAAGATTGTACATTATGCGATTGATTGATCAAACGATTTTTTCCTTAAATTAATAGCTCATTTATTCACTTTGAAAACTATTTTGACGTATTAAAGGGAGACGATAGTGACTTTTGAGGTTTCTACAATTGACAAGCATTTTCCACCAAATTTGTTCATTCTGGTTAGATTGTTTTCCCTTGAAAACTCTGCAAATTTAAAGGCATTTTATGGATTATTTGCCGGGATCTCTAGATATGAATGTAAAAAATGGCATCAATTTCGAATGATTCCTGTACAGCCCATCTTGTTTTTAGAAAAAAATAGTTTTTCATAAAGCAAAAATATTTTTCCAAAGCCAAAAGCAGTCGAGCGTTTCGGCACGCTGCAAACAATTTGGACACATTGTGAGGATCATTTTTCAAAAATAAAAAAATAATATTTATTTTCGTAAAAATCTCCCCTTAACAAGATTCTTTTTTTTCACTTTTATTGTCTATTTAGTTATTATTGCCTGCAATAATCTATTTAGTTATTAACTTTACCAAGTCTTTGTCCCAGTGTAAAAGTAATATTTTCATTTGAAATGTGAGGTAGAATCAGATACGTGATCTAAAGGAGCCCTCAAATTTTTCCCCGAGTCTAGAAAATGTACTTACGTGTTCAGCAAGACCGCAAGGGACGTGAAAAAAAATTACGGACTTGATGTAAAAACGTGTCTGTTATAAACGAGAACGCAATGCCTGCAGTGAGAAACTCACCAGAATTAAGTAGATAATCCGACATGAGAGATTGAGAGGACGAGAGATGGAGATCAGTGAGGATATCCTTCAAGAGGATATAGAATACGTGCTGGGAAAGCCTGTGGGTTCCCATTCCGCTGAACAGCTCCACGTCCTCGCGGACGCTGCTCGTCAGAAGCTCAGAAAACCGCGCGAGAGATCCGGGCTGTGGGAGGACGACGAGTCACCTCCTTAAAATTCAACCGCGCGTGAAACCACAACGGAAGCCCCTCTTGCCAGCGTGCCGTCCTCTGTTTCTCTACTGTTCGGCCTACCGCAATCACGGGCATGGACCACTAGCCGAGCTCTTGTCTTGGCTTCTCATTTTTTTAATGACAACTCACCGAGAGCTTTTCTCACTTTCACAGACAATTTTTCATACCTATCCTATATCCGATCAGTCTTCGTATCCCATAATCCAAAGACATATGCAAATTTATCATCCACTATTATCGTAAACAATTCATATGAATTAAAAAAACAACACTAACAATTGCTTTAACTCAAAAAATATAATTTACGGTATCATATCCTTCGAAGAATAATTATTCTTCCTTAATTTGATGGGTTAGTTCCATTTCTCTGACATTCTATCATGAACGCAAAGCTCACTAAATTTGACCACACGTCAGACGGTACTGAGGCACTATACAGCGAGTAATTCTTGTTTCAGGATGTAGTTGCGAAACCGAGAGAAGGGAGGAAGATCAAGTTAAACCTGCCCCTGGGCCCAACTTGGAGTCAGGAACCATAGCAAGTCTCTCCCTCGGGGTATATGCCGCGCGAAGGGGAAGTGGGCGTGAGTAGCCCAGACAGTTCGGTCTATGCCAGTGAAAATCTATGTGTACCTTGGGTTAGACTATAGGAGCAGGCAGCAGGCGGGCAGCGATTCGGCATGTGAGATAATTATTCTGTGAAATATATCGTCTTCAAACCCCTGAGATTCTTAGGCAACGTCAAGATGTGAGGGCGTTTCATTCGTATAAATAATCGAGGGCAGTAGTGAGAGAGTTGCGATTCTACGAATCTAGTACTATTTTCCTTCCTTCTACATACGGAGGAGGATATACTGTTATGAACTCGGATCAATTAACGGATCTGTCAATATGTCGACAGAGATCGTTAGACAAGAGAAGCCGATCTGCCACTCGTTTTCTCTGTACCAACCAATTAATTTATCCAATCAATTATCGTATCAATTTTTCGAGAAAAATGTATCATGGAGTCTGAGATACAAGCAAGGATAAAGAATAATCAAAAGAAAAAGAAAGAGAGAGATCGAGAAAAAAACGAAGAAAATAATCGGAACAGATGGATAGAAGAAAGAAGAGGAAGAGAGTCACGTACATCCAGAAGATCTTTATCACGTAACGAAGCGTTTTCCACTCGATCTTTCCCAGATGGTTCCCACTCTTATTTTTCTCCTCTGTGGCTTTTTGCTTATTTCCTTTTTCTTTTTTATCACGTTTCATTATTTCGTCTTGTTTCGATACAGAAGGGTAGGCAGCGCGTTATAACTGACCCGATGGATATTATGATACATTCTTAGGTTCAGCTTTTTCGAGTACAGACCAATGTGTATCGTGACCTCTCGGAGATACAAAGTTAGGATATTTCTCTCCGTTTAATTTCCTGGTCAGAGAAAATAGAGAAGAAAGATAAAGAGAAGATTCCTAGCTGGCATTACTGTGGTCTTGTAGGGGCGGAGAAAAAGATGATCCCTGTTTCAAAGTAAGATAATTTTCGCCATCAAATACGTGGCCACGTCTCAGTTACGGTAGATATTACGTTCTACCGATTACCTTTGATTTTATTTCACCTGAAATGGATTATACATTTAGAAACGAATTGGTTGGAAGAATAAATATTGTCAAGAATAAACTGTGCGGTGACTCATTGGTTAGAAAATACATCTTCGTTTATAGGGGATGCTATTCGGATCAGAAGTAAGCATTAAAGAAACGTACTTAGCAGTTTTTCGCTAAGAGTATTTTGGGAAGCTGCCTGGGTGCCCGAAAATCTTCTCCCTTAATAGACATTCATTTGTGGCTGCCTGCGATTTCGTATCGACGAAAGAAGTGAGAACAGAAAATGGAGAAAATAAATGAGAACGCGAAAGAATACTTGTTTGGGTGTTTCGATCGTAACTGGATAGAGTTTGGTGTAAAAGTAGAGTGAGAGAAGAGCTGTAGAACTCCACGGCTACAGGACGCAAGATCGCATGGAAAGACACGGGGGCAGTTCGTACGAAAGTCGAAACGACTGGTTACTTTACGAAATTGCGAATGGGGAAAACTTTTTCGTGTTTGCAAGCTCTATATATCCCATCGGTGGTGAGACGAAAGAGGCTGTAATAGCAGTGTAGCACTATATATTTACGTATATATAGAGACAAGGCGAAATAAGATGGTTTACGTTGTCACCAGCGAGATATGAAGAATCAGAAAAGAAAATAAAGAAACCAAATTTTTATTTTCTATATCACAGGAAACAGGATGAAATAGTAATTTCACTTCCGATCCCGAAGATACATACATATATTTAGTGCATATCCGATATGAACTCGCCGAGCTCGAGAATATAATTTCCGGAACATGGGAGTTTGAGACAACGTCAGGCAAAACTGGCTCTCCTTATGCTGTGGCGCCACACATTACGTTTTTTTTTCCACACTCAAATGTTACTTTAGGAAATTGCTGGCTGAAAAGTTTTTTGGGGATACGTGGAAGGGGATGAGTCTGCCAGCCAAGCTATTCGTTCTTAGTTTCGAGAGCTATATCTTTCTTAACTCCGCGGGACTTTAAGCCAATCTCTTCGGAGCCGTGTGTATCGTCGAGTCAACTTTTGATACGGTGAAACTCACTCTTATATCCTGTTTATGTATATTTTATCTGATTAATAACCTGATGGAGTTTTTGTCGATATCTCGAATAATCATCGTAAAAGAACCAAAAGACCCTTAAAGTCTTATGTTTTTTTCCCTTTGCAGATTGAATTTTCATGTTTTCGACAAAAACTGGGTGTTATTATTTACAATGAGCTGGATCCATCGGACATCCATCGAAATTATCCATTTAACAAGTGGCATACAATGGGAAAATTATCTAATTTATAATCTCTCTCTTTTGTTAAGTTTTCCAAATGTCACGGGCAAAATAAGAGAATGCTTTTTCAAAAATTTCAAAAATGCAAAGATGCCTTTTACTTTCAAAATCTGAAGTCTACTTACAAATTCTGAAAAATATATATAAGTTAAGGTCAAAACCAACAGAAACAATCATTTTAAGTCCTGGAAATACTGGAAGCAACTGCTAAAGGCGTTAGTGCCCCAGGCCACAGGATTCCGACGACCACAAATCGGGCGGAACCCCATGCGAATCTTTCACCTCCTCTCAAACGCTTGGGGCTTTCCTTTTCCTTTGCACCTCCGTTCGTCGTCGTCGTCGTCGTCGTCGTCGTCGTAGGCCGACCTCCAAATAGGAAATTGTAGTCGAGAGTACCAAGCGATAATATCAGAAGATATACATTGGTATAGATATATGGAGAGTATGAGATAAACAGAGTAGGGAAGGGTCTTGCAGGGGAGGAGGAGATTAAGTGGCCTATAGGTATGGGAGAAAGCTCCAAGAGTTGAGGAATATTATCTTTCAAAGATTTGGATCTTGCTGTTACTGCCTGCTTGCTGCTGGGGTACATGTATATTATGCATATACATGCGTGTGCGTGTGCGTGTGTGTGTGTGGGTGGGTGGGTGGATGTGCGTGTGTGAGAAAGATAGAGAGAGAGAGATACAGACAGACAGAGACAGAGAGACACAGAGGGAGTCTGCAACCAAAACGTTCCTCTCAAACCCACTAAAGTGCACACAGCGCTTGTGCAGCGAAGCAGCTGGTAGTAGTAATAGTAGCGTGGTGAGAAACTGCTAGCATAATTCCAGAATGTTGTCATTGGAATCTTGGTGAAAGGGATGATTATCTCTGTCTTCTTCTTCCCCTTGCGTCGGCGTAACCGAGCAGGCTACATACCGTGTGAGCTCAACAGAAGGTCTATCTTTATATTCGAACTGATAGTATAACCTTCACCCCAGTGGCATTTATCCCGTGCCATACAGTGTCACCTGCTTTCACTCTGTCTGTCTGTTTTGTCTGTCAGCCTGTCTGTATGTCTGTCTGTCTGTCTGTCTCTCTCTATCTCAACAACAATGCATCCTTTGGTCTTTCATACTCGTACCAAATCTCTATCAAACAGGCGCAGACCACACGAGCTCTATTCGCAATGTTAGCGTAATTGATATTTTTGCTGATACTCCGTTTCATCATGAAATTGGTCGATGTCGTCGGAATGAGCTTTGAATCCCCATAGAAGATAGGACCATCGTTTCGGGTTCCGAACATGTTGAATGCTCCCTTGCAAGTTCCCCCTAAAAGCGGCAAAAGGGACTATCGAGCTAGTAGCAAGAAAGCCAAGAATCCATCTCAACTTCGTAGCTTCGGTTACGGTTTCTTCCTATCTCGAACCATCACACGTTGATGGTGTTTGACTTGGATCCTTTGGCAAAGTATCCCGCACGCTCTTCCTACGGGATTCCACGACAAGCCCATCAGCTTCTCATATATAAGCTTCCTTCCTGCAACCTTCAAACCAATCTCTCTTAGCGTCTACACGATCTCGAGCCAAGGGTTTACTTTAACGAGTTGTGCCTGGATCTGCCAGGTCCAAACTCCAACGCGACTTTTACCAGGTACAAACTAACGCTTGGCTCACATGGTGTATATCCTATTTCTTTATAACTTTAGGTTGTTTACAAAGTTCTCATAGAGACGTTACAATATTTCAATCTTTCTCATGTATCGTCAACATGTGTGAATAAGGAAATAGATCGCAACATCGTGAAATTCGTAATATCGTTACTAATATTTTTTTTTCTAACCTGGCCATCAAAATTAAGCCAACGTTCAATTTAGCGAATTTACCTATGATGGTAAAATAAAACTAGCGAAATTTAACAAAATCATTTAGGCAATTTAAAAATTGAATGGAATTGACAAGTAAATTATTGATTGCTTTGCACGTCCTCGTGTCTAATCGTATTAGACCTACCTGAAACTACTCAGTTTATTTCGACGGAGTAAGGAAGGCGGTAGGTTTTTCATTGAAAAGAGAAATTTATTAGTCGTTATCTTGCTGTTGGCCAGAAGCTCAGCTGCGTAAAATGGGGCTTATCACCTAACTCCTAGATTCTATTTATATACATATCGTTCAGCCATATCTGCCTCGTTCGGTAGCAGACCATAATACTACCCCTTCACTCTCTCTCTCTCTCTCTCTCTCTCTCTTTCTCTCTCCCTATCTCTGCGTCGGTGCTCTGACGCGTGTGAAAAGTTTTGTCGGTTGGCGAGAAAGCATTAACGGTTAGTTGTGAGAAAGCACTCTGTGTATAGATATTTTCTCAGTATGGTTCAGATAGTAGTTCATCCTGTTTACGATGCTGTTTTCGTCTAATGGCTATAACGGGAGGGATTCGGACGTGGGGCCTGAGGGGTAGATGTTTATGGTTGAACGAGTTCTCGGTACTGGTCCATGTACAGCTTCAACAGAAACATCATCTGTGTATAGCCGGGGAAGCACGTTCGTCTCGGTTAATGGTACAACCATTAGAAAAAAAGCTCTTTAGGATGGAAACGTAATTTGGGAGCTGTCGCGTCTTAGTAAAGGGTAGAAATTGCATGGAGGTCGCGCGAAATACGTGACTCATCTTCTAAGGTTTCTACTTCGAAATTACGCAGTCTCAAATGAATAAATACTTGATAGAAAAAATAATACTAAGCAAACAAGACTACATTTTAATTGATTAAATTTAAATGAACACCAAAGAGCTCATGACTCAGCAAGTTAAAACGTTTCATTGGCAAACGTTTATTTACTGCTTAAAATAAATGCCGATTTAACAAGGGTGCTCTGCGTTGAGGGCTCGAGCCCCTTACCTGCCATATTTTCCATCATCCCTTAATGAAGCTTCCCAGGCTGTTGCTGCTTGTGGTGGACGCTTGGACAGTTCTTGCTTTATTTCTCTCTCAGCAAAACTATTTATTGGCCTTACCGTTTCTCTGGAGAATATATATATATATATATATATATATATATACGATAGCAAAGATGCTGGGTCTTCGTCCACTTTTCTTCGGAGAGATTTCTTTTTCCACCAGCAGCGTATCCTGCAGATTGAGCCTCGTTGCTCCGTTATTTCAATTCTCTCGGAGGAAGAGATTGAGGAATTTGTCTTCAAGATTGTCAGAGAAACGAGAACCCCGTGGAGGTATGTAAAAAAGAGCCAAAGAGTAGAAACGTTAAACACCATAAGGTACCTTGCGTAGTCTGCGTAGTCGCAATTCGTGCCCAACTCATGAACAAAAGTGATGAAAAAAAAAGGGACGAGTAGGAAAAAAGGATTAATGAAAAAAGCCTACTCGGTCGCAAAAACCCGGCGGAACTCGGGCTGGATGAAATACCTCTGGCACAGGGGCTTAGGTAATGTGTCCCGGTCCGTTTTTCCCTTCATCGTACATGGACTGTAAACTCTCTCCAAACTCGAACCGTTTATTTGCAGTACGCGAAAAACGGACACTCGAGGTCAGCGTGAATAGTTTTTCTTTTAGTCTTCTCACCATCCTGGTAATTTCGAGCCCGAAATATTTTCTGTGAGCACATCGATTTTTCTTCCCGAAAATATTTGGATGTCGACAATAATCCGCTGGATTATTGAGCTTTTTATGAGAGCGTTGAGGTCAATGTGTGAACGCTCCGAGGGTAAAAATGGATTTTATCCGTGGAAATTCGTACTTTCGACGGTATTATTTTCGAAATGAAAATTGATACGAGGTAATAAAGGTAGCAGGCAAGCTGTATCTGACTTTAGCTGCTAATTTTATTAAAGGATAATTGAAGATTGTTACTGTATATGTATAAAAAAGGCATCTTGTGTAATGCTCGCGTTTTCTCCACTTATGTGCATCGAGATGGTACATAAGGATGTGAGAGCCAGGAATAAAAATGAGAAGAGACACAGAAGGACGATTTTACAGAGAAAATTTAATTCGGCTTCGAAATAACACACATCGCCCTTTTCCCCACACTGTCCGCGAAAATCGCGCACGATTTTTGGTCTGTCCCGCCAATTCGTTTTTTCTCTTTGCACCCTTTGTACTCTTCATCTCTCGTGTCTCTCTCTCTCTCTCATTCTCTTTGAATGTCGCATCTACTCGTTAGCTCTGTCTGTCTCCACACGAGTAATCCTCTGAGGCTCTCCTAGCACTTAGCAGCCCCTGAGAGTCCGGGTGCTCGCAGCGCCATTTCTACTCCGTCTCCGCCCTCCCCCGCCCCCCCAACCCCCGTCGCCACCGCGATGCGACGTCGCTTTTGTACCACCAGTGGCAGAGAACTGGCTTCTCCTCTGGTGCTGTTGGTGCACCAGTGCCAGTATATTAACCGTTTGGAATTTATGGCTACTTACGGTTTCCCAGGGCTCACCGCAATTTTGCGTCATACAGCGCCTTCTTCTCTCTCTCTCTTCCTCTCTCTCTCTCTCTTCCTCTCTCTCTCTCTCTCTCTCTCTCTCTCTCTCTCTCTCTCTCTCTCTCTCTCTCTCTCTCTCTCTTTCTCTCTCTCTCTCTCTTGCTCTCTCTCTCTCTCTCTCTCTCTTCCTCTCTCTCTCTCTCTCTCTCTCTCTCTCTCTCTCTCTCTCTCTCTCTCTCTCTCTCTCTCTCTCTCTCTCTATCTCTCTCTCTGCCTTGCGCCCTTTTTACTGAACACACGGAATCCAACCTCGAGTTTATTCTCTAGAAAGTCTGCACAACTCTCTCCCTTTCTCTCTCACTCTCTACCTCTATACCAAGCATATGTTCTCTACAAACAGCAGCTCGGGAGAATGTACTCCTCGTCGTCCCACTAAAATACATATACCATTTGTAAAAGTCGATTTCTCGCTACGGACGAGAGCTTCGTTTCGTTCGAAGGCAAAGGAACAAAAAATAAATAAAAAAAAAATAAAAAATAAGCGAAACGAGAAAATGCATGGGAAGCCAAGTCACATCGGTAAGAGGGTAAAGGAGAGTAAGAGAGAGGGAGAGAGCGCACTGGAGAGCAATAAGCGGAAAAGGCAGGGCTTCGCATTCTCGTTTCTTACCCAAGAAGCGGCTCTCGGGCACCGAGCCACTTTTCATCCCCCACCTATCCTTACCCTGATGTGGGCCTATATATCTGTCTCTCGCTCTCTCTCTCTCTCTTTCTCACTCTTGCTGGATATCTCTGTCTCGCAAGCTGCCACGGTTAATGAACGAAAAGGCTCCCTAGGGTGGTATACGTCGACCACCGACGTCGGGAAATGTTCCTCTACTCCTTTCTCGCCTCTGTATTGGCTATATACATATATATATATATCACTGTATACATATGCTCTCGCACTGAAATCGTGCGCCATGTGCGAATGATTGTCTCGCGAGTAATTTGAGGTGCGTTCTCACTTTTGAGTTTTTCTAATGAACTTGAGAGAATAATTATTCTCTATTATCCTTGCTTGTACGTAAGAGTTAAATCTTGGTAATTATGAGTTTTGTAACGAGTCTCAAAAGAATTATTATTCCACGTTATTTTTAATCTCTGACTCAAAATAAAGAATCGCGATAATTTTTAATTTTTTAACCAGCCTGAAAAGAATGTTTAATCCTCGTTTTTTTAAATCTCCGATTGAAAATGGGGAAGTGTTGCATTTGACTTGAAACTTGAATCATTGGAGTTTGTATCCTCGTCGCATTCAAGCTGTACAAAAAAAAACTTAACAAATCCTCTGTGCAAAAATGTGCAGAATTTTTAGCTGAGTGATCCTGGTAGTTCCTTCGATATATTTGATTAATTGTAAGATTTTTATTAATAAATTCTCGTTTATTCACGATGTGGGTAGATAGATATAAACGTCGCTGAAGGCTCCTACACAAAGTCGTTACTGTCTGTAGATAACTGTCATTCGCATTCTACCGTATGCCAGTACCCATCACGTTCTGTCAATTTTCGAAAAAAATCATCCAATCCTGTTCACCAATATGAGTTGAACCAACATTCTAATACTGTCCATGGCAAATTGGAAATCAAATATTTCCACCATTTGCAAATCAATAAATTCGCCATCAAAATAAATTGTGATTGTGCATTTAGCAAATGTTGCATTTTCCATGGAAAATATCTACAGATGTTCAAACCCCCAGATGATTTCGAGGTATCGACCTAAAACTTTTGAACGCTTTATATATGTTTTACGATTAGCTGCCCAAGCTAAAAAACTTTACTCTATTATAATCGAAGCCAGATAAACAGTTATAGTACTATATTCTGATAATTTATTCAGTATATTGTCGTACAGAAATCCAGCATCATTCTTAAATTTTACTCTTGGACAATTCTAGATTTTTAGCGTTTTCTGACCGAATTGACAGAATAATTATTCGCTGCCATGCTCGAATTCTTCGTATGTCGCGTAAATCGCGATAATTATTAATCTTTTCACTACATTGTAAATATTAACTAATACGTTTCTTTTTAAATATCACAGGAGAAAAAGTTATATTTTCACAGCATACTGTATTCAAACAGGACCGCCATCTTTGTCTGAGCTCATATTTGTTGGAATTTTATTCGTATCACGTGATTAGAATATTTGAGTTTTGAGAGCACACACGGCAGAGCTTTGCCAACTTTAACTTTACTTTGTATGTCCTAAAACTCTTGTGTCAGACTAGTAGTTAGCTTTCGATGGTCGTGCACGTGCTCTCTTCTTCCCTTTCCTCTCTCTCTCTGTCTCTCTCAAACGCGATGAGGCTTCGAACGTTGACGACGTTCTATATATGTATATAGACAGAACAGAGAGGGAGAGGGAGAGGGAGAGAGAGAGAGAGAGAGAGAGAGAAAGATAGAAAGGATCAAACAATGCCGCGGCGAGAGGCTACCAATTTTCACTTGACCTCGCGCGAAACAGAGGGCGCTCCCAGCACACGCCGCGAAAAGTCACTTTGGTCTGCTTCATTCCCCACATCGCGAGCACGACCGCGGATAATCAACTTTCGTGGAACATTATTTCACCACGACCGCGTACGCCGACTCCACTGCGTCCTTTTCCTTTCGCCATACGAAAGAGTTAGAGAGACACAGAGGATGAAGCCCCTCGCACAAAATAGATTGTGGTCGGGTGTGCAGCTAGAGAACAGGAGGTTTATCAACTATAATACACATATATACATATACACTATATATATATGTGATATAGTATATACGGTTTAAACGTACGCCTGCAATATACACGAAGAATTTCCCATTTCCATTAAATTTTCGGTGAGCAGCCACAGCAGCACCTCCAAACGTAAATTGATCCTATACCTGCCTTCCTCTCTCTCTCTCTCTCTCTCTCTCTCTCTCTCTCTCTCTCTCTCTCTCTCTCTCTCTCTCTCTCTCTCTCTCTCTCTCTACCTCTACGCTCACAACATGTATTACATCTTTATCGCTGAACCGCCATGGGGTTAAAGGGAATTGGGAAAAAGCGAAATAAGCAAGGAAAATGGCTTTTGATATGAGATAAAACTTGGGTTTTTCTTTCCCAGAATGGGAAAGAAAAAGACTCTATGAGGAACGTACGTAGATGGCAGAGAGGGAGGAGGGAGAGGTGGATTTGAGGGCATCGAAATTGGGCAAAGGGCTTTATTGATGGCCACTACTGAATGTTCTCTCTCTTTCTCTCTCTGCAGGCTTGCAAGGAGAGAGAGTAGGAAACACGGCCGCACGTACGATAGAATCAATCCACTTAGCCATTTTCCGTTTTCCACTCGCGTCTGTCTGTGTCTCTCTCTCTCTCTCTCTCTCTCTCTCTGGTTCTTCGCTTTGTTGTATATATATCCTCTCAAGACCTTCTGGCCACGGCTGCAGACCTTAATCCACCTTACTCTACCCGAGCTCGTCGACGTCCACCAGGCTCTCACGATCTACTCTCCCCCAACTTCGAAGGATAAACACTCGACCGGATCTTGCCTAGGCAAATATACTTGTCGTTTCGATCGTGAAGCAGTTGGGGTGGTCTACACAATCTCTCATCTCCCTCTTCGACTCGCATCTCTCGTAGGATTCGAAGTGGTCGCCTTCCTTAGCAGTTCTTCGTAGATCGAATCCAATCCTTCGGAAAATAAGACCTCTTTGCGAAATTCATCGAGTCGAATATATACAGTAGAAAAATAGAGAAATGAGAAATAGCCAGGGTGTTGTGTGCAATCATCGATAACGTTCGAGCAGTCTAAAAACATTCATCGTATTTATTCGTTCATGTCGGATCCTTTTCTTCTAGACTCACTGAACTTTGCTCTGGAGACCAAAATGCACTATTGCCTCTAAAACCGTTCCGTTTCCTTTAATCGTTCTTTATATCCTAGTGATCAAAACTTTCCATTTTAGATATTATTGCAAAACTATGAAACATTAGAACATTGTCGTGAGTAATTCCTTCTTAGCCCATTTTTTTTCAGCTCCGATATTTTTTCTATTAACTTTAGCAGAGGCTAACGCAAAAAAGAATCAGTAGAAGTCGACTTTTGATGGTTCTATTTTTTTCAATGCACCGTGAATTGGAAAAAATAGCGCATATTCTAAAATGTTGGTTTAAATAATTTCAAATAATTCATAAAAAGTTCATTAAACTAGTCCTACAGTCTGATAAAGTTTTAAAAAATTTCTGTGGGTTCACTGAAAAAAAATGTAGCTGGGTCAGTGACGAATACTTGGTGTTTGTACTTATGCTAATTATTTTCTAGTTTTCTCGGCCATTGTAATGAACTTGCAATAAATATTTTTTACCATTATGATATGAACTACGGTTAAAAAATAAATTAGCCGATTTAACGCAATTGGACAACAAATGAACCAAAATGGAAATAATCCGCTTGTCTGAATTTTTTTTTTCGTTTTCGACAACATTTACATTGAGAACATGATCAATAGTTTCGATGAACTAGGAACTCTGCCCGTTATCTCTCTGTTTGCAATCGTCTCTTGCTATCCGATCAACGAAACTATCCTTGAAGCCTCCGCATCGTTGTAGATCCGTCGAGTTTGAAACGTTATCGGAACCCGCGATGTTTTTTCCTCCCACATTTTTGTATGTTTCTCTCTCGCTCTTATACCCTCGTTGAATCTCTCGGATCTGATAGGGATGAGAGAAGACGAAGACCATGATGACGAAAACGAGCGACGTCGCGACGAGATATGCCCCGGCCACAGCCTCTCAAAGCGGCGTATCTCCGAATCTCGAGCCAATTACCGAGGGGCCTTTTCAGGCAGTGGCCCAGAAAGAAAGAAAGAGCGAGAGGGGGGTGGGGCGAGATTGCTAAAGTCATCCCTGCGTCTTACCCTGACGACTTGTTGGAGAAAGAGGACAAGAGAGAGAGAGAGAGAGAGAGAGAAGGATCTCTAAATCCCAACTTCAGAGAAAGACAAAACTATCGTGGCGATTGAGTCGCTGCTAACGCTCTTGAAGTTGTAACAAGCATCTCCCTCCTTTTTTTCCCTCATTTCCTTCCGAAACTTCGTTCCATCCGGCTTTTTCTACAGTGTGTGTCAACTTCCAGCGTTGACACGCTTCTGTACCGAATAGAACGTTGCTCTTTTCACATCCATAATTATTTGCTTCTGCCTTGGTAAAGATACAGAACGAATAATTTGAATTGATAATATTATCAATTATTTTTAATTGTCAATTGATCTTGACGTAACATTTTTTTTTTGTTCTAATTGCTTTTTCTGTTATAAACGAATTACGTTTTAAAAATGAATGATCGAAGATTAATGATTATCGATTGAAGATATTGTTATCAAGTATTTGTTTAGTATTATCGATTGTTTAGTCATGAAATGACGACCTGATGTCTAACAAATAGTAACTTATTGTCGCGGAAGAATACGCCTGATCATTACGGTAATCAAAATTAAATGGTCTTAAAAATTCCGGTCGCGTTACCACAGCACTGTCAAAACAACGTATATTGTTTTGATTAAATTGTATCAAGAAATGTCTGCTCCATATTTGAAATTACCAGAAGATGACTAATTTTCATTTCGAACGAGTAGATTATCCGTTTATGTTATAATTTTTGTTTATTAACTCAAAGACGAGTTGGTCATTTGTTCATAAATATCATGTATAGGCGTGAGGTGGAATGTATATTCGTTGCATAATGTTACAACATTACAGCCTCGTGACTTTATCATGATTTTTTTTTTTGACAAAAAGGCCCACGTCGTACTGTCTAGACGGTTACGATACACGTAGCCTACGTTATATTGCCACTCGGAAAGACATTTCCTCGTGGATATCCGATAGTTGATAGGGGATGCGCACCCCTATATACATATATATACATATATATATATGTGTGAGTGTGTGCCTGTGTGTACACATATTATCTAGAGTATATATACCAAGAGCTATACTAAACATAGCTCGTCGTTTCAATTCAAGTCTCTTCGAGTATGAGGACATTCCACGTGTATACGTGGACTGTAATGCGAGAGCAACAACGTGGAAAAGATGAACGCGTGAGAGCTCCGATCACAAGTACGGGATGAAGTGGGACAAATAAAAGACGAAGTGGAGAAAAAGAGCGAGAGAGATCAAGATGGAAAGAGGAAAAGAGACCGTAGAGAAGATGAAGGGGATCTCGAAGTAGAAAAACATTTTCGAAGAAACGCGAGTTCGACGGTATAACCGAATCCCTCCCCTTCAACCCTCGCTGTGACATTTCACCTCTTCTCCTTTTCTCGATCCCCGAAACTCGGAGTCTCGGGAGAGAAAGGGACACGAATTCCCCAGCGACATTCGCCCTCCGATAAATTTTGCGAGAGACGTCAAGCCTGCCGTGCGGTAATTTAAAAGCAATCGGACGAGTTCATCCGACGATAAAGTCACTCCTGAAAAAAACTCGGTTCCCTCCATCTCCTCCCTGCTACTTTTCCTTCATCTTCTTCTTCTTCTTCCTCTTTCTCTTCTTCTTCTTCTTCTTCCTCTTTCTCTTCTTCTTCTTCTTCTTCGTTTTCTGAGGCATAGAACGCTCCTCGCAGCTAAGCTAATGGAGTGAAAGCATCAATGACAGCTCGAGCCCCTCTCACTTCGTGTACGCTTCTGGCTTGCTCATAATTCTCAAGTATTGCCAAAAAATTCACTTGTATGCCAGTTAAAAAAAAAACCATTATTACTATAGTTGCGTAAACTTGTTGTTTCTCTGAAATGTGCGCACCATTTTTTTAAATATTGAAAGCTAAAGGTTGTACTTACAGGTGCTAAGATGTACGAGCATAAAATTGAGACGGCAAGAGTTGCAATTTGTAGACGATTAAATTTTTTGAAATAATTAATATATAATTAGTATCGACATATATTTATTGAAAGAATTTGTGCATATTATGAAAAAGCTGAGTAGCTGCAATACATAAAAATAAAATTTTCAGAGTTTGAATAAAAAACATTTTTTTGACTGTTCTTATAAGTAAACTCTTTAGCGTTATTATATATTGTTCAGATCGGTTTTTTTTTTATATCATTCATATAGTTGATTCTTTTAAAAAATCCTTATCTCATTGAGGTGTACTACAATTATTGTATTATACAAAAGTTTACGCATGATTTTTATTTATTACATAAATAAATAAACATATGAACGGATTTATTTGATACATAAAGCAGTGTGCAAATTTTAAATTCGCACACAAAATTTCATGAAATCCAAACCCTCCAATCGATCCTTGCCAAATTAAATATTAGATATCCTTGTCTGTTAGCCAGTTTGTGTACCAAGTTTTGAATCGATAGGTGGAAGTACACAAAAGTTACAGAGAAAAACGTACTTTTTGAGAAAAATTAATTGGAAATTATTATCATTCATTATCATTGTCATTTCTCGCCAAATTCAATAAAAAGAAAAAAATCCTTGCCCCTTAGTTCATTTTTGTGGAAAGTATTAGCTCGATATCTGAATAATTGCGAAAGTTAGAGCAATCACAGATATTTTCCGAGATATTTGAAACTGCCATAAAATGAGACAACCGTTAGAAATCTGGGCAAAAATTGGAACAAACCATGGTTGCTTGCAGCCTGAATTGTGTCCAAAGTTTCAGCAAGATCGCTGAAACCGTCCTCGAGGTATAGCCATTTAAATTTAGCTCGTACATCTTATTTATTGACACATACACACACAAGGGCATTTATTCTAAATAAGATGTTTCTATATACTTTTCGGAACATTTAAAAAATTTTGGTATCATGATCTCGAAAAAAAATTCACAAAAAACAAAGCTTCCTCTTATATGAGGAAGAGAAATTTTTAAAAATTGGTATTCATTACAAAATAATGGTCCATCGTTTCTCATTCCAATGAACCCGATCACTGGCTACGAACTAATTAGAGCCAGATCGATTCGAATAATTCCTGTCACGTTCGAGTAACTCGTTCGCAAAGACTTTTTTCTGTCTTTTCCCCTTCCCATCTGGGCTTCGCTACGATCGAGATTCACGGAGAGTCTCTTCTCTTGTTACCGTTATCGAATCTGCAATTAAAAAGTTTCTACCAACTAATTTCAATTTAAACGCATACTGCCCCCGTTTTTTTCCGGCACACAAGTTTTTTCTCGCCCGCGCACAGAACGATGTAGCACGAGAGGGAAAAGCGAGTAGGAGCAGCACTTTTTCCTTCTTCGCGAACTTTCTTCCCTGCCTCCTCTGCGCAGTGGATTTTATCGATTTTTCTGAAGATGTTGATTATATATATATATGTCTTCAGGTGTGTCTTACCTTGCTTACGCACCCCTGCATAAGTCTAAACGATTCTACTAATTTGCTTAACCCACGATTTTCAGCTTACGAAAATGTAACATTTCCCTCTTCCACGTCTAAAATCACACTTTGAGCGCTGCGCAAACGACCGACTGCGTGCATTGCAAAAATAGTGCATAAGATAATATGATCGTGTAAGCGCCAGTGAAAGATCTTAAGATGATTTGATGCTAGGTAGGCAAACAAAAAGTATTTGCCAATGACCAGTCCAGCCATCAATCGAGCGATATTTTTTTTCTGACACTTTTTAATGTTCTTTTAATTTGTATGTTTTCAGGTAAGCAAGAATTTTTTGACAATTTGGCAATGGTTGTTTCTTTCGTGCAGTACTTGTAAGTCTAAAAACTTTATTCTTAAATATTTACCTCTGATATTCCTCCAAAACATTGAAATTAATGGAATTAATTATAAAACAGGATTTGATGATTTGCCATTTAATTTTCTGTTAAGAAAAACAACGCTTTGAAGATAATAGAATTTTTCAACGAAAAATTCCATGCTCGCTGGAGGATGCAGGGCGAATATTGCGCAAATGAAGTCTGATCATAATGATCGAGTCTAAATTCCCGAAGACAATTTATCTTCATCACTATTAGGAGTGATCTCAAGGCTGGTATTATGATCGTGATTAAGAAGTTCTTGAGACCTCAGCATATATATATATATGATGCCAGGAGCAAAAACGTTGCTCTTATATGAAGCTTCTCGGCGTGGTTAACGAAGCAGTTTAATTTCGACAGCGGTACGTCAAGAGCCAGGGAGATGGAGAAAGAGAGGAGGGAGAGAGAGAGAGGAGACTTTCCTGGTGGAAAGTTTATCAAAAACACTATCTTTTTGGTGAAAAATATCGAGAAGAATGGACGAATTTTTTGAGTCAATAGGTGAACAGGGGAAGCTATGTATACATATGTATATGTATATATATATATATATATATATATATATATATATATATATATATATATAGGAGTTCTCGAAGTGGAGAGACCGAGTAATGAAGGGGTGCGAGCTTTAGGGATAGCAGGGAAAACGCACAGTTATATTATAGTGCGCTATATATACCAACCCCTACAGAAGTAATTAAGGACCTCGAGGATAGAGTATTAGGTACGTATACGTACCTAGTATTATTAAAGAGCAAAAGCCTTGATAAATGTTCTTGTACACCGTATAGGCCATCTCTCTCGTCCCTCTTTCTTTCTCTCTCTCTCTCTCTCTCTCTCTCCTTTCCATGGCGAGGTACACGAGGTGAGGTCCGCGTTCTTAATCAAGAACATTGCATTATTAAAAACGAGTAAGTAGCTCCGTTCCAGCTTCTCCTGCGCACAAACAAAATCTACATATGCATAAATAAGTAAAAAGCTCGACAACGACGAAAAAATTTGCATGCAAATATATTTATAAATATATTTCTCATATTTTTAATATACATTTTCGGGAAAAAATTATATATTTAAATTAATCAATCTGGTAATTAGATTCGTAAAATTGTATTTCCTTCATATTCGGACAAAGATGATATTTAATTATTTTTCCCATAGAATTGTTCCATAATTGAAATATTTTCATTCCGTGAACGCAGTGCGCAAGAAATATGGATTTGGGATTTTTTAAATTAGAATTTAACCCACGAAAACAGTGAGTAACAGAGAAATTTAATACCTGGTGGAAAATTTTGAGCTTTATATCAGGCCTTCGCGAGGCCAGATCTCTATATATCTCGTGGGCAAATTGGCCCACGATGGCCTGATACAGAGCTTGAAATCCTCCACCACAAAAATTCTAAACCTAATTGTCACGGTTGATTACCGCTTTATATTTCCATAAGTAGTCACTCACATTCCTACTTGGTTTCGCCCAATTACAATACGAAGAAAATTCAGAGTTTCATACCATAGCCTGATGGCGTCCTGACCGGGCCAGACGAAAAGCTGTCTCACTTGATTTTATATTTACTATATAGGTACTCTCTCATATTCCTGCTTCGTTTCCTTGATTATAATGTGCCAAGAAAATTCTAGTGGATCCAAGAACGAGCCAGAGCGAAAGAGAAAAAAGAGGGGCAGAGAAATGAAGGCAGAAAGGAAAAGAAAGCAAGTCAAGCGTGAAGTGGTCGAGAGTGAAGCAGCAGGCTATGGGTTAAATTATGAACTCAAACTTTTCGTAACCAGTATAAGCCTCTGCCCGTTGCAGCTTTTGCCAGAGGGCGCTGGCTCTTTCAAGAGCGTCTACAGGAGGTTTTACAGTAGTCAGTAGCTGCCGCCTCCTCCATTCTCCCTTTTCACCCGTTCGAGAAACTTAAACTGCGGACTACTCGCTCTCGCTTTATTCCTGGGTACTTAGCAATTTGTCAGGTAGATGCGAATCTTCAAGACTCTCGCCCATTCCCTTCTCTTTCTCATTATAAGAGTTGCCATATCGCGAGAAACGCGCAATCGGGCGTTTCTCGAGCATGAAATTTATCGAAAAATATTTGTCGACCTCTCGGTCTTCCGCGTGAAAACTTTCTCTTCCCATCTCTCGAAAACGCATCGTACTTGTGAGTTCCTCCTTCACTCGCCTTTTCCACAGCGTCTCGTTGCTCATTATAACGGATATTTTTTTCATTTCTAAATTCAGCTGAGTCACGAAATTAAGAATTAGGCTAGTATTAAATTTCTCACTCAACTGTTTTCTGATCTCTGGAGTCAATTTTATTATCTCTGTTGTGACGCGATTTTCAAATGATTCTTACAGTTATCCACGAGACCACCAGGATGATCTCATGAAAAATTTATATTCTCTCACAAATGAATGAAAAAACTTTGGGCTTCGCTGCAGTCTCGAGATCGGCAGAGGGGCAGTTGCAATAGATATATGGGCGAAGCAGGGTTAGATACCACGAATTAGTTGCAATGCGTTAAATGACTTTACATGACAAGACCATTATTTAAAAAATACAAACTGTAATCTTTTATTTTAAATAAAAAATTCTAATTTTTAAATGAAAATTGCTGCTATTAATAATTGTCGAATAAAAAATAACAAGTGATTTGATAAAAATCGGTATACCGCATTTTTTGCGATGATCGAATTCAAATCCCGTGTAAAAATTCCGAAATTCAAGTTCATTACTCATTGACTATAATTATGAATATATTTTTTTAACGATGAATATTCATAATTTTTCTTGAACGTTAATTATTCATAATTTTCTCGTTGTAAATTTATTTTCATTAGTATTTTCGTTCAAACAACACCAATTCTCGATGCGCACTCCATCGACGGTTGAAATAATGATATTATTTCTCTCTGGTGTGCGTTGTATATTCACAATTTTCGTTCTCCCTCTGCGCACGCTATTTATGTATGTGCGATGGTATTCTGCGTGTATTCTGATGCGCTATATAGGAAAAGGCATGTCCGATGCAGCGCGAAACATTCAGTGACGGGGATTGAAAAAACAAAAAAAAAAATGTTCCCTCATCCAAAAGTATGCAAGCGTCGCACGTTTCGACAATGCATTCTGTCTGGGGCATTCGATGCCAAATCGACAAATGCGTGACCGCACGCTTCTGGTCTTCACATATAGTCTTCAATTTTTTATATGGTTGTTACAATGCTAAGGGTCATGCATATATTTTTTCAGATTTCTTTAGACTGCTCTTATTTGGCAATGATTTTTTTTCAATCAATCAAAACAAAAGGTTAGGAACAATTTAAAATTACGATAAAATTCACAAAATTCTCCAATGAACATAAGAAATTTTAAGCCATATCCCAGAATCGGTTTTTCGATTATTTAAAATTTGAAATATACTTGGAATAAGTAGAAGGTTGGCCTATTGCGGCATGTCGTTTAAAAATGTTAATATTTGACAGGGAATTTTTCAGAATTATTTCAAATTATTTGAATGGACATTTTTTAATTCCAAAGTATCAATAAGATTTAGTGGAATAACTAGATAATTTAAAAATCGGGAAAAATTCGCAAAGAGCCTGTGGTAGGTGTAAAAACTTATAAGCTACATCTATCTCAGAGTGGGTCGGGCCTTGGTTTTTATTTCTTCAATTTTTTAAAACTCTAATGATCGAGAAAAAAAATTCAAAGTACCTACCTATTCTGGGACGTTGCTTATGAATTTTGACATCTAAATCTTTCTTTTTCTAAATTTTCTCCGTTTTTTTTATCGCGTATAGTGGGCCGACATACAGATCCATTTATTCCAAGTATATGTCAGATGTCAAAAATCAAAATAAAATAGAAGGGAATGCCGACCGGCTTTCATTATGACTTGAAAATTTTGTTAACAAACACAGAATGTTTGTGATTTATTTCAGATTTTTAAATTGAATCTAACCTTTTGGTTCGTGTAATTTCTTTTACCAAAAAATCATTATCAAATAAGGGATCGCACAAAAATCTACAAAAAACTGCATGTCTCTTAGGATTGTAACAAAGATATGAAAAATTGTGGATTAAATCCCAGAGGGTGAGGTTTACGATCCTGTCGATTTGGCATGGAATGCTCTGAACATATGCGTGCATCCCTCCTGGTGTGCCAAGGGGGCAGCGCATAGCGGTGATTTGCGAGAGTTCGAGGCTGTACAACCAGCGAAGAGCTACACACTCGGTGCATTCGCGGTAGAAAGGGTTGCAGTGGAGCAAAAAAATACATATATATTCGTCCATGGCACGTACAGATACACGCAGAGAGTGTCAGGGAAAACGCACTCTCGCGCATATTGCATGGACAAAACGCTTGCTTGCTTGCCATCGCTCGTTTTATTTATTTATATATATATATTTATGCAAGCATCCTTTTTCCTGGCAAACTATAAATTGGAATCCGTGCGATGGTTTACAGACTCTAAAAACTAATCACCCGTCGAGGGGTAAAGAGACACGAGTGTGTATTTTCAGAATTCGAGAGCCTGTCCTTTTCCATGGATTTGTCGTTTTTTTGGCTATAGGGAGAAAGAGAGAGAGAGGGATAGATGGGTATTTAAATCGTGACTTTTTCCAGCAAAAAAATAAACACTTGAGGACCAATCGTTTGAAAACCATATAAATAAAAACACCAATTCAAATATTTGCTTGGGTCCTTTTTATTAATTTGTATAGCGAAAGTTTCTCAATCGTAATTTTTAAAACGAGATATTTATCTCACGGAAGGTAGATAATGAGAAATCATTATCTTTTAAGGCAATTTAAGGGAATTTTTTAAGGCGAAAAATTGCTTATGTTGCTAACCCAATAAGCTTAACAATATAATTAACATACAAAAATTGGTACGAAACAAAAATTCTTTTCTTAACTTCAAGCAGACATTATTTTTGTCTCAAATATTCCGCATAGTATGAGCGTAGGGCATGCTCAGGCAACTATGTAAAATTTATCGACAATTTCGGACTTTTGGTAAAGCTGCAAGAAAACTAATCGAAGCGATATACACATATAGATCGCGTGCGCGCGTACAGCAATTTTCCTTCTCATCCTCTCGCTCTCATTCTATTTTCCCATACCACTGCAGCCCCTTTTCGCAATCTCCTTCTTCTCTCCCCTTCCCTCCCCTTTATACGATGCGCGTTGTATCCTTGGGATTCTCCACTGGCATATACATACATATAGGATAAACGTATGTATATAGTACACAGTAGACTTTTCCGATGCGCTGGAATTGCGGTGTGGGTGAAGGACGAAGGCTAAGACACCCGTCTTGAGGGGGATGGGCCGTCAGGATATTGGAACCGGATTACATATTAGTCGTCGTCTACGTCTTCCTCCTCGTGTCCTCGCAACTGAGAATGGCTCGAACAGGAAAGATTTTTTCCAAAGAGAGAAGGAGATAGACGTTTCACGATTACGTGCATTTATATATATATATATATATATATATATATATATATACACATATATATGTATATATACATATTTGAGGGGTTGTATGTAAGTTCTAGAAAGGCAATGGGCGCGCTGGGAAACGTTTGTAGGAAATCGAGTTTACCGAGATCGTCAACCGCGCGTGGTGCCGGAACTCTCCCTGTGAGCCCGGTCCGTAAGGCGGACGTCTTACCATCGCTATATATATACATACACAGCATAGTAGAAGTCGATGTCTCCAATTTTGATTTCCAACGAGCCGTGACGAGCCGCCCACAACCTCCTAAACCATCCCTCGTCGATTGAGTTATCTCGTTCTCTCTCCTCGAAAATCCCCGGAATCGTCTATCAGGATATGCTATTTATCGAGAATTTTTTCAAGCCAATCTCTCCGTGTTCGAGAGGGTTGAGTGATGAGGGTAATTTTTTATGAGAAAAATTTGCTCGACTAAAATTTACTTCATTAAATAATAATTCGTCATCATGTAACGTGCTTTTTGTTAATTTTGAAGACATGATTCATTTGATAGCAATTTACAATAGCTATTAATTAATTAATTAATTAAATTTTCGTGGAAATTCAAAAATAAAGCTTGTATTATTACACTTTTGTCATCGTCAGATATTTGTCATATTATTTGTACGTTCGACAAAATGGAATACACAAAAATAATAGAAGTCATGAATTATATTGAGATGGGACCCTCAGCATTATGTGCCTGTGTAAACTCTACGAAAATCGACGTACACAATATAATATAATGTTTAATTCTTCTGATATAATTACACAATCTCTCGAATGACGACAAACTACCCTCTTCAACTCTCTATGTCTTCATACCTCTTTGCCTCCTATCTGCTCGACTGGAAACACGAAAGTTCGGTAGTTAATAATAACGAGAGGGTTGAGAAGCAGAGTGAGTGATTATTACTGTTTGAAAATTCGTGAATTGGCATAAGGTATGAAAAAAATTAATAAAAGTATGTCCATTTGCTGATAAAAAGAGAAGAAAAACTGAAACGAAAAATATCATTTTATTTTTTTTATATTTTTTTCAATAAATTGTCTGTTTTACGTTTTTTTTTTTCTAATTTACAATTTCCGCTTTAATAATCCAAGCCGTTGGACCATGAACGTCGATCGTTCCTTTTTACCGAGGCGTTTTTGTATCTGGGTAGTGAAAAAGGGTTGGAGGTGTGAGAAAAGTGGAAAGGCTGCTTCAGATGACTTCCATAGTACATCCAATAAATAATTATCGCTCGGCAGCACGCGGCGTGAGACGATAACGATTATTTCTCATGCAATATATACACGTGTTCCCCTTTGTCTCGTTTCTACTTGCCTCTTTCGCTGTCGTTTGTTATCTTTAGTTATTTCTTTGCCTCCTCGCACCTCTTGTATTTTTATGTGTACACACACACACACACACACACACACACCCTCGTGCATAGTTCAACAGTATTTATGAAATTTACGTGAAGTAGCTTGAAATGGCCTCTCTCTGCCTTATCTCATCGAGGCTTCTGAAAGAGATCGTGTTTGAGGGGGATAAAAATCATAAAATCTCTCTCTCTCGCAGCAACGAAAAAAAAATCTACAGCGTAGAAAAATAGCTGGAAGAATTTTACAACGTGTACGTTAGACGAGAATATCGAGGTCGCCCGCGGGCAGAATAAGGACAATATTCGACGCATATAAGAGGAATGGGGAAAAGCGGTGACAAGGGATTGACTTAAGTCGTATACCACCCCTTTTCTGCTCGTTCTACTTGAACTTATCTCTCTCTCACATTTTCTCGTGCTTTTCTCTGTGTACATCCTTTTTGGGCATCATCAAGTGTATCGCGTGTATATAATTCACATAGATCGTAACTCTCGGGGAGATGAGGCAGGAGGGATATAACCATTTCGTCCTATACCTGCTCGAAAGAGAGAGAGAGAGAGCGCGAGATATAAAGGGTTCATATAAAATCGCATGAGACATGACCTTACATTTTTTCTAAAACGATGATTTTTTTTTTAATATCCAAACATCTTGTGCTTTTGTTTCTTGCGATCGAAAATTGTGTCCTCAGGCTTGATTGAAAGCGCGAAAAAAATTTGACGACAGATAAGGAGAGCTAGGATTTAATCCACTTTTTCTTTTCTATACAAGAAAGAAAAAGAACAGTTGCTTAAAAAATGAGAAATGGGTTGAATGACGAACCCTCCGTCGAGTCGTTTCGTTCTATACCTAGCGATATAGAACGTCTTTTGCATATATGAGAATACGTTTCTCGAGGCTAAAGAGGGAGGGTTGGCAAGCTGCACATAAGTACATCATTGTCATACATATATAGACCATAGAGAGACACACACGAGAGGGTGTTGGGGATAGAAAGAGAGTACGCGCGAGGTTGGAACTCGCGGAAATCCGACTGCCGAGTCAGCGGGATTTTCGCTCCTCCACGTCCCCCGCAGGGTCCTCCTTGAGGCTGCGAGAATCGTTGGTTGGGAACGCTCTAGACTCGAGAGACGAGGGAGTCAGATTTAGATAGAGTTTGAGGACTAAAAGAGACAGATAGTTAGGCAAAGGCGGGCAAAGGGGGAGAGAGAGAGAGCGAGAGAGTGAGAGGGGAGGGCAGAGCAAAAGGCTGGTAAAGGAAGAGTGAAGGCTGAAAGAGGAAGTAGATCGAACAATGATGTCGATGAGGGAGGTAGAAGAAGGGTCTTTCAGAGTTCAGCTGCTGGTTTGCGGATACTGAGGGAAACGCTCACTTATCTACCCCTCGTAATTATTGTCGATCAAACTGCTGGCCATGGAAAGTGCAGGCACGAGCTAAAAGGGCTATCAGCGATATGTGATCAGTTAAGGGGGGACTGATAAGGACCGGAGTCGAGGGAGAATGAATAAACGAGAAGGCTGGCAAAAAGTGGACAGCCCACGATGGTCATGATTCTCCATAATTCAGAATCAACGACCGCAAATATTCCCAAAGCTTTTTCTCTTGATCGTTGCACGGCCACATTATGGGATAATTATGATTCTTCAATTTGGTTCCGTTGATAAATTTTCTGCATGATAATGATGAACCAATACAACGATTTTTAAACATACTTGCAAATTATAGCGTGTGAGGACCTTGAGGCGACGTAAAATTCCGATGAGTTTGAGGGAAACGGATGCAAATTCTTCGGACAATTTGTAAAATTTGCATTTCGCCCAAAAAAAGTTAAACCCCTTAGAAAAAAATTGACCAAAAGCATGTGTTACTGATTGAGTCTTTCTCACGAACTCAATAAAACATGAGAGACTAAGGGGTAAATTTTTATTTGGGGATTGCTTTTATCGTTATTATCATTATTATTTTTATTTGCACGACGCCCACACAACGAGGCTCCCAAGTGTAATAGACCAGAGGGTGAATCTGTTGGTGGAGTAAGGAAGGGTGAGAATATCTCTTTAGGCATACCTTGCTAGTCGTCTGGTCGAGTGCAAGAGCGTGCAAGCTCACCCTTCGGCCTCGTTCTGTTCCTGATTCAACGCTACTGGAGTTAACGCAGGTCAGGGATCTGGAAAGCTAGTCAGGGATTAAAGTTTCAAGCTTTTTTCAATTATGCATTGAGGAATCTTGGTCACCATCAAACCTTCCCTCTGTTTTAATGCTTTTTTACCCCTAAAATCTCCATGAAAGAGTTACTTTTATCCATTATTTTCGCCGTCAAGGCTAGTTTTGGATGATGAGTAGCTGAGATAACTTTTCGTGTTTGAGTATTACGAGGGTAGATAAAGCTCATTTAGTGGTATCGCATGTGAGGTCGGTCGCTAGCACACGGCAGTACGTATGAATTAAAGCGAAGTTGAGGCAAAAAACTGTCTTGTAAAGACTTAACTACCAGGTGTTCGTCTACAGTCCCGTCCCCAAGGAGAAACACCTCACACAAGCCGTCTCTGTCTCTGTCTCTCTCGCTGTTTCTCTTCACTCTCCAGCACTCTGGTGACGTTAGACAATTTTCCGGTGTCACTCGCCCTTCCGCTTAGCCGCGTGTTTGAGCCTTGTGGCCTCGTATTTCGCCGCCGCCGTCGTCGTCGTCGTCTCAGGCGATGTGGCAGGATGCTTGGAGTCGCTCACCCTTTCTCCGAGAACACGTAGCAAAGTCCATGCATAGGATAGTGGAGAATGGTAGCGTGAAGAAGTGAAGGGTCTGGTTATATGGTCCGCTTGGTGTGGTACTCGTTGGTTTAGTTCACGAAGCCAAGCCAAGCCAAGCCGTCCAATCGGACGAGGAGTTACGACCCACAACTACTCGACGCCTGAAGGCGTTTTGCAACGAGCAGAGTCCCTTTTTTGGGGCGATGGGAGGTGAAAAAGCTTTTTAAAGTCTACTTAAAGTGTGGGCTAAGAACGGCTTAAAAAAGAGATCGCGATCTCTTTCTTCCCTGGTTAAACCTCGCAGTAAGAACTTTTGTTGACCTTCTGTACACTCACTAGACGAGGAATGTGAAAAAGAGTTTGACGGCTGTTCTTTGTGCAGGAAGGGATTGGCTGGTTGCATGGTTACCATCGCAGCATGGGGATCAGTCGTTGTCCAATCCCACATGAAAGTTTAGGGAAAATGCGGAGGAGCTTTTGTGTATTAGCAGATATACGTCGGAGAGCAAATGTACCGCGACAAATGCGGTGTACAGCGCGTGATGGGAGATAAAGGTAAACATTTGCAACTTTACGAAGAATGAATAAGAGAGAAGAGAAAAGCCATTGAGAGATACCTGTTTCATCGGCATCAACGATGGAGAGAATACCGACGTCAGATAGAAAATGGCGCTCTACAAGGAGGATTTGTCATCCGGACGTGACATTGCGCGAGAAACTACCCTCTTGCAGAGTCGTAACAGCACGTTTGTGCAGAAACGAAACTCTTACCTATGACATATCCACGAGAGAAATGCAGCTATTGGCATTCCCACGCTAATGCCAAAAGTCTAACGATCTCACCAGCTATTCTTGAAACGATTCTCGTCTAACATACTTGGAAATATATATATATATATACACATCATATGTATGAATGATCCTCCGGTATACACACCATTACACATGTTTGAACTTCATGGTCTCAGATTTGTTTTTAATTCTAGAATTTTCTACGTATATCAACTGCGACCACTCAGACATAATAAGACAAAAATATATATATTTTCCTTGAATTTGAAATTTACTTTTTTCAACGAAAAATGCAGCAGAGATAAGGCCGACTCGCATGCTATCGGAGTGAAAGAGGATTAAGTGTGTTCTAAAAAAGAGTCGTTAACTCGTCAGACACGATACATAAAGCGAAACAATTTTCTACGCTTATAGACACCAAAATATCAAAATAGGTACGCAAAAAGTACTAATCAGGTGCGAAGTGTCCCCTCGTGTCTGGTTTGATTCACACAGATCTTCACAGCACTCATTCAGCCAATTGAATGGACAATCACACGTACTCACGGGTAATTGTGTACATCGACACTTATGGTCACTTACAGGAACATTTATCATGTCCTCAATCATGAGGATGTGAGTTGCGAGTATCGACACTTGTGAACATTCATACTCACACTTGTCCCAGTCTTGCACATACACTCATGGAGACTCGTATGGATATTTGCCGCAAAAACGGCACACATATATAGATACGAACACTTGTCTTAATCTCGCACTGACATCTGCAGACTCGTTCACAGATATTCATGAACACTTGCACGCAGGTTTGCCTCGGCCTTATACAGAAGCTCGGAATTGCCTGACAAAGGCACTTGCCATAACCTGACTCAGGCACTCCAGCAGATATTATTTCTATGCTGTGTCACATATTTGACTATCTACATTCAAGTGAGGCTTCTACATTGAGAGGAAGAGCTCCACATATCTATGTATGTTGGCACGTGTTCCGTAGATGTATCATGAGAAAGGAATGGGTGAGGAAAAAGAAAAGGAATGTGAAGAAAACGGGCGCACGTCTCGTTCGTCAACGATAAAGCGATTACTCGATCCATTTCCAACTCAATTCGAGGAGTTTTTTTTTCTCTTGGAGTCAGGTTCGCCCAGTAATTAGTTGGCTGAGGGTGGTAGATGACAGCGAAAGAGAATGTATTCGTCGACATTGAAGGATCTGCTCGACCTTGCTCTAACTATGACCATTCACCTGTACTACCAGCGTTTGGATGGTCAGACATTTCTATTCTCACAACGGGCCGCTTTGAGGCTCATCCGAGGCTTCTTCTGGACCTTTGCAGTGTCACATCCGGAAATGTATTTTTATAATATATTCTTAAAGAAATGCGTGAACGCCATTTCGGGATAAAATAGCAGTATCAGAATAAGATTGATTAGAGAGCAGGATTCTCAAATAGGATTTCTATTTTGGTTCCTGGTAAATACCAGGAACACGTTATCATACTTTTTTCATAACAGAGATCACAGTCCACCATGAAATGATGTTCAAAAAATATAGTTTCCCTAATACTTTCAATAATAATGATGATGATAATAATAATAATAAAACTCATCGTATATTGCATGCAAGAAAAGATTATTAGCTTGACACTGAAACGATATTTTTTAAGGGGCTGCTCCCACCCTCGTTCTGATAGCTCTGTCATGCGGTAATGTGCAATGCTCGTCGTGTTTGTGACACATTTTTCTCTTGTACCAAAAAAATGTGGTTCCCCTTTATTAAATCCCCCACTTAAAACAAAGATAAATAAATACAAATCAATAATGTTAACCAGCGAATACAATAAATCCCACATCTTTCACAGTATTTGTGGGGCCAGGTCGTTAGATTGTTGGCCTTCTGACGGCAACGAGAGGTCACCACGCGTGCTATGGCCCGGGAACTTCCAGGTTTGTCTCGAAACTTGCGCTGCTTCGGGACCACCCTCGGGGATGGCCGTCCCGAGGGGATTTATGCGCCGTGGGCACGTCCGCAATCCTGCTCCTGGCCAAACTGCGTCATGCTATCCCCCCTTCTTTCTCTTTCTCTCTCTCTCTCTGTCTCGCTTTCTGTCTGTTTAATTTTCGTTGCGGGGGTTGTTTTACGAAGCGAATTGTACGCCAATTCGTTTGGCTGCGTGTTGCACTACGGTCTTTTCCTTTGACCACGAAATAAGGATTGCTATTTTTAACCGATCGACTTTTACCAGAGTAGTTCTTCGGCTGCCCCTCCCCCCGTTACTCAATTTTTTCAGCCCCTCTGGCACTTTCAGCGTTCTCACGAGCTCCATCTGTCGTCACACTTCTCTTCTCACACTTCACACTTTTCTTCTTCTTTATTCTGTATCTCGATGCCTTTCCACAAATTCCTGCGTGCCCGAAATTCCGAGACTATCCGCACTCTCTATCTCGTCGTGCCTTTTTCTTTCAAGCCAATCCTCGGGGGAGTCTTTTCGACTTTCGTGCCCCGGCAGAATGTGCTCACACGTTTCAGCCCCAATCCTTCTTCAAAACCCCGACGAGGTATATACATCCCTCAGGGAGAGTCTTTGAGAATTCTTTAAACATTGATTTATCGCGAATGGTCGGACGCTCTTTCGCGTGCTTCTCTGAGACTTCACGTCAATATTATACAAATTTGAAATAGATAAATAAAATACGAAGGTATGCAAGAGCGAAAATTTTATAATCTTTCGATAGCAGCTGAGGTATATATATATTGACTCAGTGGCTTCTGATTACAAGCGAATAAACTCTGGGTGGCTCCCGATTGGCGTTTATTCTACCCTGCTGTGTTGGGATTGATAAAAAATAATCCGGTACTCTGATAGCTCGCAGCGGATTAATCAATCTTGCCAATGGATTTATTGCCAACTTTTTGTTTCCTTCTTCCCCCTCCCTCAAGGAGGATAAGTGCGGGAGAGGGGGAAGGGCTTGAGAGAAAGAGCGAACAAAAGGGTGGGGAAAGTGGAAAACCCGGACGAAGATACCAGATCGAAGGACCAGCAAGCATATATATGTCCGGTAAATGCGTCCCCGAAGCCAGTCCATCGATTCCATTTACGGGGTATGTAGCGTCTCTCTCGAGCCTAGCTACTTTAAGCTGCCTATGGCTTCGTTTCTGGACAGGGACAGATATACACACACACACATATATATATATATATACGAGTCGTACTTGCCCTGGGGAATCCCAATATTTCTTGGCCAGTATCACATGAGTGTGGTACGCTGCCTCTATACTACTTCTCATTCGTACTGGGACTGTGCTTACTGGCTTTTTCATTTTCAACCACTTTCTCATCGTTTATCGAATGCATATCCCTCGAAAGCATGTGACCTGCTATCCTAGTGGCATACCCATCGATACAAAAACACACACAGGAAATGCCGTCGCAGACTTTCCAGTTGAAATGCGATATACGACATAAGTAAAGAGAGAGAGAGAGAGAGAGAAACGTTGTCCCTTGACAAAGTGAAAAGTTCAGTACACGAGAGTCTTGATGCATCTTTCAATTTTTCCTTCGCTTTTATTTCTTGTTTTTTATTGTTGTTCATTCTTTATTTCGCTGGAGACTGTTTTTTTTTATGCTTTAGCATCCAACCGGAAACATGTCGTCAGTCGTCATATATTTTTCTCTCGGTATCTGCTGGCAAAGTGCTCTCTCGCTGTGTTTGCCGCTTTCATTCTCTTGTTATACGAAAAAGCGTCATCTCTCTCTCTCTCTCTCTCTCTCTCTCTCTCTCTCTCTATCCTCGTGAAATCATTTTTTATTCCGATAAATCCAACTCTCTGTCTTCTCACCACCGTGAGCCTCTCCTCTATCGTTTTCACTACCCGGCCAACATGAAACCTCACTTTCGTTTGGGCCATTCTGGTAGCTTTCGCAGACTCCTTTTCATTCCTCCCACAGATCTTTTTTCGTCGTCTCTTATACGACTCCCGCTCTTTCTCTCGTGCAAACAGAGTCCTTAATTCCCGATGTGCACGTCCTTGTTTTTTTCCCTCCGACGCTTTCTCAATCTTTTCCCTGAAAGAGACGGAAAGAAGGAAGGGTGACATGGAAGGGCGGAAGGGCGGGAGGGAGAGAGAGAGAAAGGGAGATGAATTTATCACGCAACATCTCCCACACAACTGGCTATAGATAGTAGGCCGTGGCTCACCACAAGCTCTAAGCTCTGCGATACCTCGTTTCGTTCTTCCTTATCCTTCTTTTTCTATATATACATACACACGTTACATAGCATCGCAGTGTGGCGAGTCTCGAGGGACTGTACGCTCCATTACTCGCCTGATGCCAGCATCATCAACCTTCCTGTGGATTTTCTCTCTCTCTCTATCTCTGCCTCGTGGGCTGCTGCAACGTAACTTGTGAATAAATATCATGAAGACAAAAGCATCCCGGTATTCCGCTCGTAAAATATGGTCAGTGACGTTGTTTGCGCGAACCGAAGTATGTACATACGCGAAATATTGTACCTTACTTGACGTCACGTAAACTCCCTCAGCCTCTTTGTCGGAGCAGCGTACAATAGACAATAAACAAGCATTGATTAATGTACAATAACTACTATATACTCAATGCGCAAACAAGGCCATAGTGACGTTCACCACCCATGCGAGCGAATGGTATTTTATTATAATTTTTTTTTTTTCGACCGAGTTTGTATAAAATGAAGAACTTCAGCTGGCACGTAACATTAGAATATTTGTTTTCCTTACAAGAGAAAAGTTTACGTTTCAATTTTTTTCTTGTGAGTTTGAGGTAAAAATATAAAACTATCTTGATGAATAAATTTGATAAAACTGTTGAGCGCATTACGAGAAAAAAAAATATATATATTATCAATGCCGCCGAGAGAAGTGGAAGAAGGAATAAATTTATGGAGCCCGAAGGGCAAAAAGCAGGGTGCATTGAGCGGATGGATGGAATAATGCTCCGAGTATCCCAAAGTTACGCCCTTATTCGATCCATCCTCTTAATTGCGGGTGGGAACTCTCTTCGGTCTTCTCCGCTTCTATATATCTATCTATTAGGGAAGTCGACGTGCACTCGAGTCAGGAATTACTATCGAAAAAGTTGATTTTGTTTTTTCGGCCTTTCTGTCTATACGTACTTGATCTCCCGGCGCTGAAGAATAGTACTTCTCATTTTTTCTCATTGCGCAACCAGTTGATGATGCCTGCTCTCGGTAGCAGCTTTTACGGTAGTGTCATGTTATACCTATGTATAAGATGAAATTCGAACATTGTAGAAAGCTTGGAAGGAGAGAAAATCAGACGAGTCTGAAAAAAATTAGAGCATTTTTTTTCTATCTTATTCTTGTTCTCCCGGACAGGCGGATAATAATCTGGATGTTCCTCAATTTTCATCAGCGCTAGAGCGGACTTGAATTTTTTTTTTTTTTTTTTTTTTTTTTCATCTTCCGACTGGTGGCTTGGCGACTGCCAACCGGGGGTGTGATGGTACGATTTCTCTCGCGGCCATTGCTCGTATTATAATCCTTTTTGCTCGACGAGGCGTGGAGCGTTCGTCTCTCTCTCTCTCTCTCTCTCTCTCTCTCTCTCTCCCTCTCTCTCTCCCTCTCTCTCTCTCCCCTATTCTTTCTCATCGAGGAAAAAAACGACAGGAACTAGACGGATTTTCCTTTCGTCCGCTCTTTTATCTATACATACACACCTATAAACCCTAGCTCGGTTTTTTTTTCTGTTTCCACGAGAGTCACACAGTTGGTTTCTAACATGGCAGGCTCATTAACGAGTTGTAATACCTCGTTAACAGTAGCTGCACCGCCTCGTAAGAGAGGGTCAAAATTATCGTGGAAATGAGAGCGGAAACTGGATACCCTGAATGTTTTCCTGCAAGGGAGCCAAGCAGAAAGAGTGAGAGAGCGAAAGAGTGAGAGAGCGAAAGAGCGATATTTATTGTACGCTCTGGGACAAGTTCCCTCAAGCGCAGAGAGAGAGAGAGAGAGGGAGAGGGATAGAGATAAAGGAACAAAAGATTGTGAAAGTAAAAATGAGCTGGTAGATTCTCGATGGGAACAAGATGAAAACTGAGGGAAAGGGTGAATTATGAGGGTAGAGTTAGCGAAGAGGTGGATACACGAGAAACTCTATTGGAAAACGAGAAACTCACACTTCTCTTTTCTCGAAACGGTTGAGAACCCTCCTCGGCTTGAGACCCCTATCGGGTGCTTTTTCTTTCCTGAATATCCGTATTTTAAGCTATTAACGAAGTTTCCAAAGACACGGGCGATTAAACAATTATTATTTGATTCCACGGGGTGTGCGCGGAGCGTGTTTTACTCCTTTTCTCTCTCTCTCTCTCTCTCTCTCTCTCGTTCTCTTTGTGCGAAATTTCCTGTGGCGCTCCCTTTTAATCGAGTATCTATATATATATATTTGAGATATCCCACCCAGTTTCAGGGAGGGTCGAACGGTTTAGAGACATGCCAAATATGAAATGGAGTGAACTTTTCAACAGTTTGCCCTCTTCAATTTATTAAAATTATAAATTTTCAATTAGAATATTATTCAAACAATTGATTTTGCTGAAAAAAATTACGCATATATTTTGGTTCATCTCCTACAAGAAAGATATATCAATTTAAAAAATTAGTTGATCAAAACTTTGACTATGTTTCATATTTTGGAGAAAAAACAACCTGTTGGGCGAGTGGAGCAGCTTAAAAAATGTCTCATTATGAATTGTATAAAATACTCAAATTTTAACAAAATCTGTGAGGGTCGATGTAGACTCGTGAATTTAGTGCCGAATCATTTATACATGTATATATATATATATATATATAGTAGTCTCCGAATGGTTCGCGTCTCAAAGAAGGCTTTGAGAACCGTTACGAGGATCCAATTAAAAATGCTTCGACTCTCACCTGTTTTCGTTCTGAAAAAAGAAAATAGAAAGAGGACGGATGGAGAAAAAAGTTGCTTCGCTGGCTCTGTACTCTTCCGTGTAGAAACGTCGAAGCTTGCGAGTCTGCCATTTAAAAATTTTACTCTACGCTTTCTCATTTTTCTCTCTCCCTCACACTCTTCACGCTTTCTGCACCTGGTAAACCTTGCCGAGCTTGTGCGAGAGTCTCCGGAGTATAAACTTTCTTTTCTGGAGAATCCAGAAGCCCAGTGAGAGAAGTAACAAATAACGTACGCTGGAGTTTTGCGGTGCAACACTGCGTCTTCTCGTACACAATCGTCGTCGAGATTTGCACATATAAAATCCCTTCCCGACCTGCTCTATTCACATTTAGTACAATGAAAACCCTCCACAGACGTAACACGTCTGGCAAATTATTTAGTAACACACTGAAAAAATGCTTCTCAGCTATAATTATATTATATATATACCAGTAGTTTGGGCAATGGTATAGAGACATCGAAATTCTGTAGGTTTTTCACGTTTGATTGGAATTTTGTTTTTTTTTTCAAAAACCTCCAGATACTAATTTTACTCCAATTTGAAGAACTTCTTGATCTTCGGCCGGCCATTATGAAACTCGTAATTTCGAAATAGGCAAAATACATGTCAAATGTTTCATACCTGAGGCATTTTAAGAGAAAAATGACCTGGAAAAATTGTCCACAATCTTTGGGCAGGAAAACAAAATATGGCAATCAGCAATAATGTCACTCGACACAAGCAATTATTTTCAATCTTATATTTTCAGATGCAAGTGATGAGATCGGATAGTCGCCAATTTTTTTGTCTCTCCCTCTCCCTCTCTCTCCCTCTCAATCAAATAATTCGGAAAATAGGAGTTATCTCAATCCAATATCTAAATCTTGAGTATTCTGAAATACATCACGTATATAAAATATATATTTGCAGGTGAAATTTTCTTAATTCTCAACTTAAAAATCTGAGCACTTAATCAGTATCTTGAACGATAGCGGACTATCAGTAACCAGTTATCCGATACGTCTATAAATTACATTCCAAAGAGTAGAAGCTGACAAAGTTACTTAAAAATTGGTTAACACATTGGACTTTGGTCGCCATACAATGAACCAAAAAATTGATTCAAAATGTCGGCGAGTAAAGTAAATAACAGACTTTACTGGTTATTATCATATACTGCTAGTAGTAATAAATTTTACGAACGCTAAAGTTTTGGAAACGTCGAGACATGTCAAATATCAACGCCATTTTCATTCCACGGGACGTCTCGAAATTCATAGTATGCATAGCGTCTCCGTTTGTTCCTTGGGCATTCGCAATACGTTTTCATCCTCTCTTGTTATGAATTACAAGCCCTCTCGTGACCCTGTTTCGTGTGGTATTTCGAACACGCCTTTAATAACCTTCGCGTTTCTCGTTGACGGAACCCGAAGAGCTTCCTTCCTCGTTTATTCGTCGCTTCGCCAGGAAATTCCATACGTCTGTGTCTCCTCGACTCTCTTCACTTTTCCCCTATATTTTACTTCCTTCTCTGTTGAATAGCAAAAGCAGGCCGCGAAGACTCGAGTAGAAGATGGAGTGCGTGCTTTCCTCGCGTTCTGACGCTCGTTTCTGAGATGTAAGTCCGTGACCGATGATCCAAGCTGGTTTGTCTCGAGCTTTTTCGTCCTTTGAGGGGCAAGGAGAGTGGGGGTGGAAATCTCTATACCGACCACGAGAGGGCGAATGAAAAGCTTGTGCAAAGATACACTGGCCATATAGGGGAAAGAACTCAAAGATTCTGGAGAAATGTGACAATCTCTTGAACTTATTTCCTCTCTCGTTTCATGACTACGATGGGAAAAGAGGGCTGGCGGGGGGTAGACAGAGATAGAGAGAGAGAGAGAAACGATCAGAGCTTTTCGCAAGTCTCGCGAAATCGTTTTCCTCACCTTTCCATCCCCACAGGCACGCATTTCCAGCGGACGTTTAATGGCAAAGTTAAACGTTTCGATGCGATAAAAGAGAATTGAAGATTCTAATGTTCATGGGATGGTGAAGAGAGTAGTGAGACTGAGAATGAGTAAAAAAAGAAGAGTAAGAAAACGAAAATGAGGGGAAAAAAAACGCAAGATAGAGAAAAATCGTTGCCGGAAAGCTCTCTTTCTTCTGGTCCCATACTTTAGGGGTGGCTTTTCAGATGGCGTAGCAAAAGTATAGTATCACGGTGAAACGGCAAGGACTGTAGAAAGCGACCGATTGCTCGACGTGACTGGGTTTTGATGAATTTATGTATAGAATTCGAAGGAGAAATCGTCGACGTGAGTGTCACCACGATCAGCCAGTATAGGAAAGAATTTTTCTCTCTTCCTATATCGATGTTTTGCTGCTGGCTCCGTAGCAAAAGTCGTCATGGTTTTATTGCTCGGATTCAGTCGCCGTTTTGTTCTTCCCCCCCCCCCCCTCTCCCTATTAGGCTCAAGTTTAAAGTATGATAAGTATGATGAATGAATAATGAAGTGTGAACTATGAATCGTGTATGCATGCTTCAGTTTTTCTCCTCCAGGTAATCAGATAAGGAAAGGATCTGTAATTAATTTTAAGTAAATGTAAATCTCTGCACAATCACTCGTTTATACTTGGGGGCCAACACCCTGGTATAATAAAACTCGTTCTATTTTATTCTATTCTCTCTATATCTCACTCCTATATACATGTGTAACCAGCACACATTAAGCTTAATTTACACACCCACACACACACACACACTATGTGTACAGCGCGCGAGGGCTTAACGTATTGTGGCTACGCAACACCCTCTCGCTGGCCAATCCGTCGTGCAAACTTTTGATAAAAACTCCTTTTCAGGGGGGGTGCTAATAATATTAAAATCACATAAAGTTTCGAATCAACGAAGAAAACTCATCTCTTTTCCTCACGTTTCGATTTTACTCCCCTTGTTCTTGATTTTTACCCCGTCTTCCGGTTAATAGGCGATTCACTCGGTAAGAGGAGGTCACCCTTTAGTCGAACAAACAACTTCACCCTCGTCGTTCTCGTTCTAATATACGTTATAACGAGAAAGTGCTCTCCTCTAGTGCGCTCTTGCGGTCTCACCACACTCCAGTCTCGAGAACTGGGAGCGCGTTCTCTCTCTCTCTCTCTCTCTCTCTTCGCAATTCGAGATACACCACGAAATTCGTGCCGGCTCGCCGCGAGAGCCACCCCTCCTTATGCATCCGGGTGATGCAGCCACGAGAACGTCGTAGCACGAACTCCAGGTCAAACTCTCGAGGCCTTTCTCGTGCGCCCCTTCTACAGTCTCGCTCTCTCGTCAATCTCTTCGAAGTAAGAAACGAACCAGGCTCCTCGAGAAACGAGAGAGGGTCGTACTGATGTATTTCAATTTGGGGCGTGGTAAATAAGGTTGTCCCGTTTTGCCGAGTTTTCTCACTTTTAGCTGACGTTAGACATTAGCATGATACCATGCAGTCGTTCATATCAATATCCTCGGTGGAATTATTTATATTTTGTTGTTTGGGCATTACGAAGCATTACGAAGAAGATTTATTTTCCTTACTCTGTATTTCCCAAGTACTATATTTCAACTGATAAAACAAACTGGGGTCTCATTGTTTGTTGCGTGATTGCGGTTGAACGCGAGAATAAATTTTCACAAAACTCAATCTACTCGCTTCTACTCTGACACGTAATTTAAATATGTATATGTAGAATAATAATATTGAAAGCAACTTGAAAATTGGGAGGTTAATATGTCGGAAAACTGATTACATTTTTACAGAATTTAGGGCTTGCGAGTTTCGAGATTGCGCTTAGCTCAAATGTGATGATTCCAAGGTTTGAAATGGTCGCACCAAGTGCATTGGTAATTTATCGGATTGTACATGAATTCGATGCTATAATGTGACTATGTATGATAATTATTCAAACTACAAAGAAAATTTGACAAATTATGCAATGACAATAAAAATACTGGTGCAACCATTGGAGGTCGATAGCACGAAATATGAGATGTCGTGGGCTAGTCGAGAGTTGAGCCCTCAATCGAATGAGCTCTTAGAGGATGAGAGAGAACGAGAGAGAAAAGCTAGTCGAGAATCTCGAGAAAACTAGAGAGCAGCAAGTGTACGAAACGATAGAAAAGAGGGAAGCAGAGACCGAGGGATGGCGAATAGGTAAGGAGAATTCGAAAGGTTGAATTACCCACATAGTGCAGCATCGGGATGATCGTCTCGTCGCTCGTCTCGTCTGGAGACGATAGAGCTAAGGAAAAACGGGGTTTGGTCGTCCTCTAGGCGAAAGACGATTTCTTTCTCCTGCGATAGAGAAACGAGTGCAAAGGGAGAATCACTGGATAGTGTGTATGTGTCGGTATGTGTAAGAGAGAGACAGAGAGACAGAGAGAGAGAGAGAGAGAGAATGCCATTACGGATTCTCAGGAGCTTCTGGCGTATTGGGGAATAGCACTCCTGCTGGAACACGGAGAGAAAGAGAAAGAACACCTCTGGTGACTGTGATTCTGTCTCTGCCTCTCTCCCTGAGATTTGGTGGGTTATCTAAGTCTGCCTCTCTGGTTCGGTGCCGGCTGATCAGTTTCTCATCGTGTCTCAGGTCTCAGGTGTCTCTTGTTTATTTCTGAACAAGGCGAAAGAGTATTGAGGTACCGAAACATCGGAAATTCCTATAGGTGATAAATACGAACGCTGGAATTTACAGAGAATTCATACTCAGGGGAAAAAAATAATCATTCATTTGGACAAGATAAATGTATGAATAAAATTTATTATTGGCGCAATTATTAAGTATAATTTTTTAAGGAGAATTCTCCAAGGCCGCAGAAAAAAAGGATCCAATGATATCGCCTCTGGAATGACTATCCTACGATTCTTCTATTTTCTGGAATTTTTATTCCTGCGGCCATCAGCATATCTTCACCACAACTGACCAAGTGTTAACAGATAACAATGTGGTTTCTGGACGTTTTCGGGTATATCCTGGTCCCTTTTCTCTCTAAGCTCACGACCAATGGGCACCCACTCGAAATTCAACCGCAGAGGTCCTCTCTCTTGAGTCTTACCATGGGCTCTTCGCCTTCGACATTCTGCAGTATAGCTCTGAGATACCCCTCTGGCTATCAATTCTCTTCGACTCGAATGAACTAATGCGTCACGTCAGCGAGAATCCGACAAAGCTCACGAGCTACCCAGACAAAATCGTTGCCCATTGTGTGTTCTCTCCTTCGTGCATGCTAGTCTGCCGAGCATAGGGAAGTACTGGATCAACGTACAGGACTGTATACAAATGGATAGTAATTTGAGAAATAATTATTTTTACAATCTTTCCAGGAGCACAAAGCTTTAATTATTATTCGTTGTGTCTGATGAATGTGCAGTTAATGTATAAAAAGATAATAAAATGTCGGTAGATCCAGGAAGCTCATGATTAATGTAGCTTAGAATAGTCGTCGAAAGATTATAGAAATAGTTTTCTTTCGACGCAATTTAGTTATTTTGGACAAAATTTTTCAATATACATCCTTAAGGGGAGACATAGCTAAGAACGTCTTCGGTCCTCATCGATGACGAGACTATTGCACATTGTTAACGGAGCTTCGTATTTTCATCCTTACGCACAGGGATAACCGTACAATGCTATTTGACAAGATTTTCGAAAATTGAGTTTACACTCATGAACAATGTTTCATCAATCCGGAAGAATATTGTACCCTCAGTATTTTTCGCTTCCTCCTACAAACTTGATGAAACGTATAAAAATCTCTTAAAGAAAATAAACTGGGAGCATTTAATGCCAGAACGTCGAAGCTCACGTGACCCAAGAATGAAAAAGTATAGATCGTGGAAACTCGTAACTCGTTGGCTCATGGAGCAAAGTGTAAAAGAGAAGAAATTTTCGAAAGCTTAATAAAAACATGTATAGATATATTAAAAATGTGATATAAACAGGGAATATTTTATGGGAATAACGGATGAAACGAGACATCTCATATTATATGTTCCTCGGGTGATGATATTGATGGTGAAAACCTGATAGTAGACACCGGTGATATAATGTCACAGATCTGAAGCGAATATGTTCTTCGGCCGCAAAGCAGAGTGCAACGTGACATGCGCAAGCTGGGCGAGAGGGTTGAAAAATAAGAATTCTGATGGCGAGAAGAGAATTCTGAAATAGGTGTAGCAGCCACTCCCCATCTCGTTTCACGATGCAGTGCTATAGTTTAGAATGACGTACTACAATTTTATTAACCTTATTTGTCGTTGAATAAAAAAGTGTGTAAATATAAAAAATGAATGTGAAAAGAGACCAAGAATATGAGAAGCGAATTCAAAGCAAAACATTAATTAAAGTATACACTGACGTTTAAGACTTAAACATTTATGTTTAGATTTATGTTTGGATTGGTACATATTTTAAGGCAATCACTGTCGAAAAAAGGCTGCTAAGTTATCAAGAGAAAAGCATCATTGATAAGAGTAAAAAATCCAGGCAGTTATGAGGACAGACACGTCATGGTTCCATATACTTGGCAATTGTTAGACACAAAGAGGTCTTGAGATGATGAAAGATGGGAAAATCCAAAGCCGGAAAATTGCCCGAATACAACACGAGAGTTCTGAGAAGCGCTAATGTTTGAGGCAGAGAGTCACGGCAGTATAGCGTTGGTGGTAATGCAAGTGGCAAAGTATAGAAGAGGAGCTAAAAAAGAGATTGAGTCGAGTACTTATGTCTCCTCTAGACTCGGTAGCCAACATCATCGCTACGTTGAGTCGAGGGAGTGGCCATAACTTTCACAACAATCCAAAGCGTGGCGCAGCTTTCTCTGGTTGTTCGCTGGCTTGGCTCGCTTCCTTGCTTGCCAGGCGTTCTCGTCATTTTACTTCCTTGTGAGCTCGTACTCAACTTCCAAGACAAGCCAGCCCGCAAACCAACGAAAAGAGCTTTCTCCCACTATCTCACTCTACCTCTTTCTCTCATGATGTCTCCTTTTCTCATTGTATTTCTCATTTTCACCCCTCTTCATCCCTTTAGCCAGCGACTATACCCCTGAGAACACTCATACTCTCTTTGTCTCTTTCTCTTTCTCTCCTTCGCACTCTGGGACCATTCTCGGAAAATTTGAGACACCTGAATTACCCAACCATAGAGCTATATATATATTTTAGTCGTATAAGCGCGTACGAACTTATACGCCGACCTTTAATTAATTGTGTTATTTTATTACCACAACTGCCGCTGCTGCTGCTGCTGCTGTTGCTGCTGGAACTATGCGCTATTACTGCTACTTTGTGCTGCGTCAGAAGGGGTGATTCTAGTGCGTCGTTTCTTGTCTGTTTATTCCTCTCTTATACGAGCTTTATTCTCTGTTCCATCTCTCTGCCTTGTCGCGTGCACTTCCCACGCAGCTTTTGCTAGAATGAGAACTCGACGATATTTCTCAACTGTATGAATTCGCAGAAACTTTACTCATGAATATTAATAATTTTTTAAAAGAATAATTCATGCTTGAAAATTCAATAATCTCTTTAAAAAAAGTCACAATTGATTATCACGCTTTTATTGGTTGTTAAAATTTTATACGCTAATAAAATTTATACGCGAGAATTTTTAGTTTTCCGCAAGGTATAAGAATCTCTCTATGAAGAAGGAACTAAAAAAAAATATGTCATTTTGAAACGCTCTAATAAATATATATAGTTTAGCTAATCTCAAGGGAGCCTTGGGGCGCGAGAATAATATACCTCTTGGGTTTCCTGATTTTTTTGTCTCGCTATGCTTTGCTCACTATGGCACTCTCTGAGAGAAGCGTTTTTAAAAATAAGTTATCATTAGCTCGACCGCACTGTGACGTCTCTCGACCCTCCTCTCGTTCTCGTTCTCGAACCTCCTGGGGTAGCTTCATGGGCGTCCTCGACGTGTATATTCGTATACGAGGGGTGGTCTCTACTCCGGGGGGGGGGGGGGATGAGAAGGGGATGATTTTGATCGATGGCACCCGCTTTTCTTTTCGCTCCCTCTCTCTCCCTCTCTTCCTTTTCCTTCTTGAGCAACCTTATTTCGCGCTCACTCTCTTCATCTTTTTCTTCATCATCGTCGCTCGTGGGGAAGCCCTCGTCGTGCGACAGGCCGGGAAAAACCTTATAGAGAGAAATATAATACGCTTGTCGTTTGTCATTCAGACCATCATGCCGGGACGTAAAGATTGTCGTCTCGCAATAGCTGCTTATACATTCTTCCACTTTTCTTTTTTTACGAACCAAAAAAAAAAAAAAAAAAAACATGAAGAGTGTATTGGCAAACGGATTGGACGTCTCTTGAAAAAGAGATTCAACGTTTCGGGGAGGCAAATCTTCTCGACACGAAATCACCCTTACCTTTGTAGGGCATAATGCACAGAATAACCATAAATTGTCGAAAAATGATATAAATACTTTGGAAAATCTGTTTGGCTGGTGGTTAGCCCAAATTTGATGTTGAATAATGCGAAAGATATATATGTAAAGAGGAGGGGGAGAAATCCTCAAGGGCTTACCTAAAGGTCTCGTGGAAACAGATAAGAAAAAAAAAGTCCCCACACCGCAGATACGTATACGCAAACATACGTACGATCATGTGTAGAACCAACGGGGACACTCTTTTTCCTTCTTCGTTATCCGAGGCCAGCGGTCCACCTCCATCCTCGGTTCGCAACATTGCACGCTCTTTTCTTATTTTAACGACGTAGAACGGATGATGCGGAGACCGCAGTACGGAACTTGAGCAGCTTCCGGAAATTTCACGTGCACATTTCAATGTATACATCTCTCTCGTTCTCTTCATCTCTCCGCCACCCTCTCTCTCTCTCTCTCTCTCTCTCTCTCTCTCTCTCTCTCTCTCTCTCTCTCTCTCTCTCTCTCTCTCTCTCTCTCTCTCTCTCTCTCTCTCTCTCTCTCTCTCTCTCTCTCTCTCTCTCTCTCTCTCTCTCTCTCTCTCTCTCTCTCTCTCTCTCTCTCTCTCTCTAACACACACACACACACGAACATTTCTCGTATGAGCTGGCTTTTTCTCCGCGTAATCAGGACGGCCAGATCGAGGGACCAGAGAGCAGGAAAAATACGACGTGGACCGTTTTTTTTTCTCTCTCAAGGTTTTCGTTGCAAAGTTCTCGCTCTCCAAACTCCCGGATAGAACTTCGTAGCGTGCAAGACATTAATTTTTATTACATCCTTTTTTTTTTTCATTTAGTCCACTGCACGCTTTATTTTTGGCACAGAACGGTGAAGCAGAGCCGTGGACAACAATAATTACTCCTCAACACAATTATAATGATATCTAATGAAACGGATTCAGAATGGTAAAGCCGAAATAGCTTTCCGGGCGGTAAAAGGGTAGCGAACATACAAATTTTGACTCTCTGCTACGTCCACTCTTTCAACCCAGAGAAAACAACGGAAACTACAATTATATATTCTCTCACTTTTTCACAGCCTATACTGTTGGGCAATGCATTAGATTTTTTCACAATGATAAAGCGTAAAATTTATGGGATTTTCGGCTTAAAAATGCCATCTGTTCTTACATTTGCGAGATCGAACAAATGATACAAGTCACAAATTTCATTTTATGAGAAATTATATTGAGAAGAAAAAGTACATGGAAATACGCAATCATTTGTTGGTTCAGTTGTGGAAATTGCCTAAACTAGTTATTGCAGATAATTATTTTCATGTATAATTGTGAAGTTTACCATTTTTAACCGTTCATTGAACCAGAGAAGGAAGGATTTCTCTGTAGGAGAAATTGACGATATCGTTATTTGTTACTTTTCACACACAATTATAATGATATCTAATGAAACGGATTCAGCATGGTAAAGCCGAAATAGCTTTCCGGGCGGTAAAATGGCAGCGCACATACAAATTTTGACTCTATGCTACGTCCACTCTTTCAATCCAGAGAAAACAACGGAAACTACAATTATATATTCTGTCGCTTTTTCACAGCCTATACTGTTGGGCAATGAATTAGATTTTTTCATAATGATAAAGTGTAAAATTTATGGGATTTTCGGCTTAAAAATGCTATCTGTTCTTACATTTGTGAGATCGAACAAATGATACAAGTTACAAATCTCATTTTATGAGAAATTATATTGAGACGAAAAAGTACATGGAAATACGTAATCATTTTTTGGATCAGTTGTGGCAATTGCCTAAACTACTTATCGCAATTAATTATTTTCATGTATAATTGTGAAGTTTACCATTTTTAACCGTTCATTGAACCAGAGAAGGAAGGATATCTCTGTAGGAGAAATTGACGATATCGTTATTTGTTACTTTTCCAAATGACGAAATTCGTTGTCAGGTTTATAAGAAAGTTTTTATTATTTTTTGTCGTACATTTTACACCCAGATTATTTCGAGATATTACTCGTACACAACTCGTATATTCTTTCCCAAACTGTCGAAAAATCTTTTGCCCGAGACTCGAATCTATCTCATAGATTGATGAGATAGATTCGAGTCTCGGGCAAAAGATTTTTCGACAGTTTGGGAAAGAATATACGAGTTGTGTTGTTTTGTTGCACTTCCTACTCTCGTTTATTCTGTGCTTTTTATATGTTTGTTTTTGTTTTTCGTATATTTGCTCTCGACCGTATTGCTCATATTTTCCATGGCATTGAGAACCTGAAGGATGTTATAGAGTGCGTGAGAAACAAGTAATATGAGAGGAAAAAATTGAACAGTGGTCTGCTGCAGTTCTTTCATTGAAGAAAAACTTGGCTTGACCGTAACAATTTCGTGGCAAATGGACCATTTATTCTCGCGAGAATTCTATCAGAACTTACAATCGAGTCGCGATTCGAGGACACTCTTCTAACGATAGGGGTGGTTTACGCTCACTCGTACCCCCGTCGCGTCGTTCGCCTGGAGCGGTATCGAGAGCAATATAACGAGCTTGACTCCCACAGCACACCCTCGTGGCTCACCAATTACTTCGGTCTCGTTCCTGCTGCTGTATCTGCTCTTCTATATATTATTCTTTCTATCAGTTATAAAAAAAATGTGGGCAGGCAATATTTGATTTATACATTTGATAGGTGAAACGAAATTCATAAAAAGTAATTTTTTTAAATTCTTACATGAACAACGGAGTATTGTTCATGCCGATATTTATATTTTTACGGTGGTACTGATGAGAGCACTATGAAAAGCAGTCTCTGAGTTCCAAAATCTGTTAAAAAAAAATCGTACAATGATGTCGCAGCTTCCATGAGGACGTAAAATTACAGTTACTTTCAAGAATAGATATTTTTTTGTACCAAAGTGCAAAGATTTTTTAATGTTCTTGATTTTTATTTAGGACTCTTTTTTTTTAACCAAAGTCCAAAGATTTTTTAATGTTCTTGAATTTTATTTAGGACTCTGCATCGATGTATTTTTTTCGCCAATAATGCACGCACCCTCAAAATTTTTGCGTTTGCAAATATAGACTTTGACATGCCATAGCGTATAATCGATGGCGCAAAAAAAAAAATTCTGGTGCCATTATTTGTTTCTATTTCAATTTATATACATAAGGAATTTTTTCCCAACCATTTTGAATTTGCCGGAGCCTTTTACATTATCCTAAAGTCGAAAAAGAAGATTTTCATGCCTGAGGCTCGATCAGTATCTAAAATGATATCATTAGGTCGAACGGTGCAGAGTCGTCTTTTATCGTAAAATCGATTTTTATCGAACCGGCATTACGGTTCGTAATAGCAGTCCATACATATTCTTCAGCTTCACTGTGTGCTCGATATAATTGACGGATGTCGATGGGTACGTCATTCGCTTTTTCATTCACCCTTCCGATCAATTTCTGCACTGGTAAATTGTGCATCCAGAATTATCCAGGAATGCTGACCGACATTTTCACCTCATTCCCTCGAAATATCTTCGTCCATCCACACATATAGACACAAATAAATGTACACGAACCGCACCCGTTCGTAATTCGATATTACCACGCTGTGGTACTCGTGGATCGTATAACAACCCCTGAGAACTTCTTGATACGTTAAAAGAGCCCCGGAGACATACATATATAGAAGTGGCTTCGTTTGGATGAAAGTTGCTCATCGGGCCCGAGACTGTATATAAGAATCTGTACATCCGGTGCTACGATACACACGGCTCATATAAACCCTCGACCGTTAACGAAAACGAGAAAAGTAGCAAAAGGGCACGGGGTTATTGCTGAGAGGGTTAAAAGAGCGGGAGAACAAAATAAAATGAGAAAGGAACTAATGGGCGACGAGCTGGCTAGACCCAGAACTTGAGAGGGTGGAGTCATAAAAATTTCCTCGATAAATGAGAGTGGTACTGCCGTATGGCCTGGCGGGGGATTGAGAAGGGGGAGGAGTTGTTTCGCAAGGCTCATAAATAGAAATAGGAAAGGTATGGTGAGGCAAAGGTTGGCGAAGAAGAAGAAGGTGTGGGGGAGGAAATTTAATTTCGATCCGGTGCTACGCAGCACTTTCTCGACCCTTTTCGCGAATCAGCCTTTCTCTCTCTTTCTCCCCCTTCTTCTCTCTCACACTTCGCGATTGACTCTGTACTTGCTCTGATATTTTATCCGAGCCAGGGCCAGAAAATTCTGCTTTTCTGTATATTTCTCGAGCTGGAGTTCCCTTTCTCCTACCCTCTCGCGCCGGAATGGCGAGGGTGCTAGAAGGGGGTGGGGGAGGGGGTGGGGCTCTTTGGTCAAATTATACGGCATAGAGTGGCGAGGAGTTTCGCAGAAACTTTCGAGCCAGTTGGGCACAAAAACTGAAAGAGTGTTGGGGGAGAGTGTTAGGAGGAAAAAAACGGGAAAATTCGTTGCTTCCGGGGGTTTCAAAAGCTTTTTAATTCCCCCCTCCTTTTTACAGCTTCAGTCTTATCGCTCGGGCCGGGGTAGTAATTTTTACAAAGTGCGTGAACGAAAGAGAGTAGAAAGGCCATTGCTGAGAATTTTTTCGTCATTTTTTCTTTCGTTAAAAGAAAGATGTAACAAGAATTCGCACAAAAAGAATAAAGGTTTTTTTTTTCTGCAACTCCATCGGTATCGTCAATGTTATCTCATTATTACAAGTTTTTAATGTTATGATTATTTTACAAATATATGTTCTCTTATTAAGGGTCATGGTACAGAATCAAGAAACGCAGCAGCTCCTTGAGTCAAATAGGTACATTTACCAACTGACGGTAGTATACCAACTTTCGGTTCGTCGAAACGCGATCCACGTCTGTCTGACTCGGAGCTAACTAAGCGTTTTATCCAGCTTACTATATTTTCATATATTTGTTTTTTGTTGAATATTTTAATGCATATTGCATCTTGAAGCTTTTCAAGGATGTATTATGAGAAGTATTTTTTTCATCTTTCGATTGTGACCCCAAAGATTGGTATAGCCAAAGGTAAATTGCTTGCCCTACATACGCTTTTTGGCCGTCTTCTTCGCACACTTTTCGCAAATCGCCCATTTCTTACACATGACACCATCGGACAGTATCAGAACAAAGCAGAAAAATTCCGTTTATTTCTATTTGTGCTACGTAGACCAGAGGGAGTATCTTCATGCATCATAGAATCAATTTTTTTCATAGATTTTCATTGCGGTAAAATTATATAAACAGGACAATTATACTTTTTTAATAACACTGGATTCTGCGGTATGGATAGAAATAATAATAACTGTAGAATATGATCGAAAAAGACGTTCATTGGAAGAATCGAAGATTTATTGCCAGCAGTATCATCGATGATTGATAACAGGCAACCCCCAAAAAATGTTAAAAAATGTTATGATGTTTTCTTCATGAAGGAAAAATAAAGAAGTGACATGGCTCGATAAATTTTTAATAAAACGATAACAAGAATTACGTAAACAGTCTTGTCTTAACTCTTTCCACACCGATAATGGTATTTTTGGAGTGATGATCCCTCCACTTATCACAACATTGTTTGCACAATCTTAGCTAGATTTAGATTTTCCAGAAAATTGTCAATGCAATTTCTGAAGTTAAAGTTTCACTATAACAGCCCCTAAAGAAATTTATATCGGGATAATCACGTTTTATTAATTGTTCACGGTTTATGCTTGATGCTGTTCCGCGACCTAAAACAACAGCAGAGAGATATGCAGAGATAAAAAAAAATGGTAGAAACTCGCAGATGTCGAAAAAAATAATTGGATTTTCGCGTTACTCGCGCTATTCGCTTCTGTGCCGTCTTCTTCGTCACAGCATTATACTTGCCACCCTCACAAGTCGATTCATCGTTGCTAGAAAATTTCCTCGTGCGCTTTCTCTCATTGTCACAGTCACAGCGCCCGGGAGAGGGAGAGAGAGAGTGAGATACACGAGAATCGGACAGGTACTTATTCCCTAGCACACACAGTACTCTCCCATCATTCTCTCAAACTCTTAACCAACCCCCTTCTCGCTGTATACCTTTGTCCCGGCAACTCTCCCCCCAATCTCGTCAAGGCACCGGAAGAAAAATAGTGCGAGAACGTTGGCCGGGTCGAGAGGCAATCACTCAGGACAAATGACTGTAGCCGCCAGGACTGAAGAGAGAACGATAGAAAATAAAAGAATAGAAAGAAAGAAAGAAAAGAAAAGACGGAAAGAAAGAGAGCGAAGCTCGTCAGACAAAGCGATGCTTCACGTTCGCGTCTTTCGCGCCACGAGATCGACGTTTCACCCCACAAAAAGAATGAATAAGAGATAAAAATAAAAACAGACCGAGAGAGGAAAAGAACCGTAGAAAAAACGTGGTGGCTCCGGACGATTCGAGCTGACACACCGGACAGGTACTTAGTAGGACATATTTGCGCTATGGGGAAATACACAAAAATAAAGCAAAAAAAAAAAAGCTTGGCTAGAGCACAAAGTCAGTATGGAGAAAAGTCGAGAAATGAGGCACAAAGTATACATTACAGCCTCGTAAAGGGAGGAACGTCAATTTGTTCTCATCGATGCTGGGAAGCTCAGACTGGCAAAACCTAAAGAAAAACAGAGAAGCCCATAACTCACAATAAATAACCAGGCAGAAAGAGAGAGGTATGAAAGCCAACTCACAGAAGCCAACAAACGGAAGAGAAAACGGATGGTCTGACCGAGCGAGTCCGTTACTACTTGCGTGTTACCTAACACTTCGTATATACGTCGAAACTGCCCACACTTATGTCTACGGTAAATGCGGAAAAATAGTAGAGCTCATCGGTACATTGGGTGGCACTTTCTCACACTAGCTTCCCCTACGAGCTTTCCCAGCCAAAGTTCAACTCTCATACGAAAAAAAATGGTGCAATCGGTCTCGATAATAAATAACTAAGCCATTCCTATATCGGTCAGATATCCAGCACGGTCATCGTAGTCAAAAAGAGGAATAAAAAAAAGAAGCTCTCTTCGAAGCTACTTTATCAGTTTAGAGCTGACTCGGTCTGATTTTCAGCCACCAAAGAAAAATTTGACAGAGAAAAATTCAACGACTCATATACTCAACTTCTAAACAAAATTGAATCGAAATGGACCGAAAGTAGGTACACTTCAGGTGAAATACTCGAACATACATATATATGTATATAATACACAATGATATATATATCCAACTGAACCGAACATACCGAACATAGTACCGATATACGGGATATGAGATATTCCAGCTGAATCGAATCCACTTTCCGGTCGACACGTATCAATTTTCTTGAAAGTCGAATATACCTTAACATTGCCTGGAACGAAATGCCACACGATTTTTTGCATCTCCAATTACAATATTCACGCGGGTATCTATATATAGAGTTTTTGCAATATTTTCACGATACGGTTTATTCGAGATCTCAGTGCATTAAGAAACACAATTGCATAATAAGTTTCAATCGCAACGATCGCGCGTAATCATCGATACTCGCTCGAGGAAGGAAGAATCACTTTCTGGGCTTGTATCTTCCGCTTAAGTTGTCTGACCGGAACTTATTGAGGGATTTTTTTTTATCACCCCGAGGTGCCCGCTCGATTGATACGGCTTCTTAAGGGCCTCTCATGTCGCCAGTCGGGATTCTCAAGATAATCACGCATAGGTTTAATTTTGCACGTGCCCAATCTTTCTTGCACCAGGCCAATTTGCAATCGATCTTAATAAAACTGGTCTTATTTGAAAGATAAATAAATTTACTCGAAAGTACTTTTTGGGTTTTTTTAAATCTATCCAAGTTCCGCTAAAATCCACCATACAATTATTCCCTTCAATTGAACACTATTTTTCTTTCTTTGTTTTTGAATTACTTGGCGACAAGACGTTATCGCGTTCCTTGATGTACATATAAAATATGTAAAACCAAGATAGAGTTGTAGTAGTAATTTATTGTTAGACATTTGTCCATACAATTTGTCAGTAAATTTAAATAGCTACGGTATACACCAAAGTTATATGTACTTCATATATATGAAGAGGGACGTCGTAGCTTCTGATTTTACCACCTCAATATTTCTAAATTTCCGGAGACGTAGAGAGAGATCGAGTGAAGAGTCTGGAAGAGGGTCTTGCTTATCGTGACTTCCCATTCTCTTTCTTCCAACGTGACCGAGAAAAAGTGAGGCTGGAATATCTCAGTAAGGTGAGCTCCTTGTATGTACGGCAACACGTGTATATACCTATACATGTACATATAAGTATGTGCATGTATATGGGTGTGAAAATGGCAGTGAGTTAGCGCGTACGTGTGCACCCAAGCCGAGAAGCAATCACTCAGGATAACTAGCTAGCCGATAACTTTAAACAAGATATATCGCACGTGAATGCGTTTCCAGGGGTTCCTGAGAGCTCTGGCTAGGGTAGCAAAACGACGGGTGACGCTTCGAAACGGGCTTGAGCAGTTCGTAAAAAAGTAAGAAAAAATGAAAACTAAAAATGAGTCGTGGGACAGTTGGCTCTCATTTCCATTCTATTTGTATTTGTGATGTGTGTGTGTCTTCTGTGTTGTATTTTTCACCCTTATGTTTTTGTCATCAATATTCTCACGCGTGTAAGGCCGTTGGTCGATGAGAATGCGCGATTACGTCTGTACTTGATTCGCGTGTGCATTACGATGAATTAGAGACGAAGTAGAGAGGTCGTGACCCAGCAGTTACGTATTTAGGCACTTTAGTACAGCCTCCATTATTGCCACTCACAAGGAAGACACAGAAGCACAGACAGACAGATAAATATAGAGATCGAGAGGGTGTAAAGATACGTAAAAGGCGTATGGGAAAAGCGATGCTGGGGAAAATTCTTCCCCGTTTTAACTTTCTGCGAATCTCTCCTGAATGATATCGGACTCTCGAAAGCCTCTGACGAATATAACGAGTCCTCGATGCTTTTATATTATGTATGTGTGTATATGTGCGTGTTCTAGATATAGGCAAAACTCGTCGAGACGTTTCTGCTCGTGCAGATATTCCATCCACGAAATTGGTCCATGAGAATATTCGCCCAAACCAGAGACGCTTCTCCCCTCCTCTCCTTCTTTTTCTTTCATTATTCTCTTATCTCTTTTTGTCACCCCGTTTCTTCCAAGGAACAACTGTGGCTATGCGGGCTTAGGTATCTCTTTTTTAACCTCTCATTTTTTCACTTCTGCATCATAGCCTCTCTGTTACCCTTTCACTTACTCGGAGTGGGCGATTTTTTTCCGTTACGCCTTATCTCTCATTCTCCCTCCGGCCATAATATAACACTCGAATTTTTACACATCTTCATCCTTGCAGCATTGAAGCTTGAACTCCACTGTTTGCTGCATAGATAATACATAGAGTACGAGTACAATCTACCACGAGCTAGCATGGTAAATTCGTGTCCACTTTTCGAAGCAAAATTTTTTTTTCTAATTTCACCGCTATCCAACGCTTGTATTGTAATAAGCTCGCGGTACGAATTGAACAAACGGATAAAATTTTATAGTACTGAACCGAAAAGTTGATACACGATGACATTACCAGGTTACGAAACAAAATTCAAGTGTTTGTACTTAGTAATTATAATTCAATGTAACATACACTATGCCTTATGCGCGGAGTATGAATCTAAGAGAATGTTTAATTTTAGTTCTGCTTCATTTCCAGTTAATTTTTAATTATTATTAATTTTTATTGCTTTACACACAAGAGTAGAATTTTATTGCAAATAAATCTATCAATGAGTAACTTTATGTATACGAATAACGTTTTCCAATACGTGATCAAACGAAACTTACTAAAGATCGTACTTTGATAAGTTGTGGATAATAAATCATGGACAAAGACAAAAGTAACAGTTCTCAAACCGCTTTCTTTCATTTCGCTTGAAGTGCGAATTCTTCGTGACAAGAGTGCTGCGAGCGGTGCACTTTCGAAACGGAATTGTATACGGTTTTTCGAACATTCCTCTAGTACTCGGCTGTCGTGCTCCTTAACTTCATTCTCTTCATGCTTTGCTGCCGAAAAAATAGTCGGTCGACGAGAAAAAAGGCCACGAAACAAATCACATAACAAGCGAGTAATGAATCAAAGCGAAAATGAACAATTCCTCCTTTGGTCTGAAAGCATCGCGTGCCAAGCTGGCTAACCGTATGTATGTTTATATACTCACAGAATTCTTTGATTCATTTCGTTAATGAACTTTGAGCGTATTTAACGAAAGCTCGTGGTGATATAGTTCAAAATTGAAGCGTTGCAGTAATATCCAACTCTGTACCCTTTTTCCCGTGTAGACGACAGGAGAGTCTGTTGCGTGGTTTGGTCTTTCATTTTTTTTATTTTGCTTCGGTTCCTCATACAGGAAGCTTTTTTTCGTAAAATATATTTTTCGAAATTATCATGCCGGAGTACGCAATTTATTAAAGCTTGACGCAATCTAAGCAGAGATATCGAAATGCAACAAATTAAGATTATTTTAGGGAAGGAAAAATAGTCGTGATTATTTTTTCTTCATGGATCCCTTGCCCGGCAGGTTAAAGTTCGCTATTTGTGCCAAAAACCTCAGGACAAAAAGTAGTTCGATTTCGATTGAACGGATTTTCGATTTTTTTTATTTCAAATTCGCATTTGACAACCCAAAAAACCCTCGAGGATCAACTTGCACGAAAATCGTTGGAACTAATTGCAGAATGAACGATATATGCACTATTTCGTCAACGTTTCTGGCACGAAAAAAATCTGGGCATTCGTGCTCCAATACCGCTCAAGGGATATTGATCGGGTTTTTCAACTATGAGCGATTATTTATTAAATAAATATTGAAAAATGAATAATTCAACCAGACACGGTGAAGCTTGACCCGATCTCAGCAGAGATATGGGAATAAAACAAACTGGGTCGATTTCGATTTAAAAGAGCAAAAATTCTCATCAATGCTCATAAATCTAAAATTTCCATCCTTAGAGGATATCACTGTGAATGTTGTAATGATACTCGTATTTTCTTATTGACACTGCATTTGTGCTTAAAAACCGGCTTATGGAGAGGCTACTAATTCTTCGCTTGGAGGGTGAGTCATTCAAGGCACAGACAATATTTCATTTTCGAATATCGCTTAGATGTTTTGGACTCGTAAAAAAAAAACCAAAACAAGAATTATATTTATTTAACGGTATGCACAAGTTCAGAATCCTTCGAGAGTAGACTCAATTTTTTTCTGATTTTTTGTAGCAACATAACAGCTTGAAAATCTTAACTTGCGCTAAAGACTGAAGTTTGCGGGCAGAGGTGGTATAATTGAACGTTGCAGGTGGCGAGCTAATTATATTACAATCTTTATGAACCGGAGATATTTATTTGCATTGAAATCACCAACGTACTGTAAGTTTAATTTCACTCTGAATTCCTGTAAATCTCAAAATCTTGGGGTCATCATTTTATGAGGTTAAGATACCAGTTGAATTATTCACGGAATATTTTCCATACTGACTGGTAGGAATGAACAGATAGTTTAGATATATTCTCATTGACTCCTTCATATGCAAGGGCTCAAATTTAAGCACTCAAATAATTCCGAGCTCAAAAAGTGATGCCCAGCAGAAGTTTCTTTGGATTTCCTCCTCCGTACACCGAGAGGTGTTGAACGGTTCAATGAGATTATATCTGAACTGTCTGTTCATAATTTCCCGTCAGTATGCAACATTTTTGGTGGATAATTCAACTTTTATCGCAGGCAACTTTTGCACCATGTTGAATATCGGCAATCTGGTAAAAAAAAAATGTTGACATTGAGCTTACGAACATGCTGCGTACCAGGTTTCATACTGATCTTTCCAGAGACACCATCAGCCAGAGATTTTTTGGAATATTCTATGGATTAAAGCAAAGAAGTTTATGAATATATAAAATATTCAATTTCTCACAAGGACGTTTGATAATGATGGAAAAGTTTTTTAACAATAATCATATTACTACGAGCTTGCAACAGCAGGAAAAAATTCATCATTTTTCAATTCTTCTCTTGATAAAAATCGACAACATACTCCAATTCTATTGAGCCTTAGAAACAATCAATAACAAACGTCAATTTTGAAATTATATTGAACTATTTTACAATCATTATCAATTTAGAGAATGGATGAACACAATAAGGGTTATTGCTATATTTTCGCTCAGTCTGTTTTATTATATTCCCATTCATACCCTACTATGTCCCAAACATCAGCACCTTTTTTCTCTTCATCCCCTACATGCTGGCCCCTCTTTCAATCTCTCCATGTTGCTACGGGAGTTGTGTGGTAGCTGATATTATTTTCCTCGGCATATCGTAGAATACAGCGAAAAGAAAGTGTGAGCGCGCGAGCGAGAGCGAAAGAGGGAGAGATGAAAAAAAGACGAAGAATTGAGAGCTGCTTGCGGTCGGAATTGAAAATTCACCCCCGACAGCTCCGGAACACGCGTTCGCCTCGAGGGTACTCAATGAGAGAAACGGCGAGGGGTAAGAGGGGATGGGAAAATTGTGGCGGTTAGAATTGGGGAAAAGGAAAGGGGAACACTACTCCAGAGCATTTTCGAGGGTTGTTGGACACGTGTGGGGGTGACCGAAATTGAATTCAACGAGAGAGAGAGACAAAAAACCTTTCGGATTTTTCTCCACTCACCACGTTTTCCCACAGAAAGGCACAAAGTCAAAAGCTTCCGGTTATTACATCGCATTTATTCAGAGTGGAAACAGCTAAAAATTACAACTTTTTTCAAACGATTAATAATAATTCGAAACAATTACTCACCATTATGCGGTTTTCCATTGGAACGCCGCCCATTTCCTTTTTAATTGCTTTTGTGCCTCGAGCCTCGAGTGCAGAAAAATAACAGATTTTGACAGCAAGAGAATTAAAGAAAAAAAAAAAAAAAAAATTAAATCTAGCGAACAGAGTCTCAAAAATGTGAGAGAGATTCGGAATTCCGAGGCGTTAATTTAATTCTCGTGCAAGTCGAATAACAAGAGAGAGAGAGAGAGAGAGAGAGAGAGCGAGCGAACAGTGTGTGTCATGCTAGAGTAATGTGGAGAGTAGCGACACTCGCCCCCTCCCCTTCCTCCCTCTCTTTCTCTCTCTCTCTCTCTCTCTCTTTCTCTCATCTCGTTTCGTCGCATATCGAGAGAGTATATGGGCCTGTACCTTTTTCTAATGCCTGGTCCGTTGAAACGAAGTGAATGAAGAGCCGGGGGGCTCTGCATTATAAATGGGGATGAATTATGTCGTGCGCTCGACGGCGAGTAAGGGGTTGAGTTATTGCCGCGGCGGGCACGGACCAAGGCCTCTGCTTCACGCAAATGTATAGAAAAAGAGGGGGGCGCGGAGATGGGCAAAGCCTCTGTGTGCGTTCATTCAACGAGAGTAGGAGAAAAGCGAAAGAGAGAGAGAGAGAGAGAGAGAGAGAGAGAGGGAAAGAGAGAATGAGAGAAGGTTCTATGTGAGCGGATCAAAAGCTGCCTTGTCGGTGTACTATGCTGGTGCTGGTCGTTCGCTAATTTTTCACCCTTCTTCTCCATGGTTTACCTATATATATGCATCTGGCCAACCTCTCTCAATTCATTTTCACTCTTCCGCGAGCACTTTCCCATTTGCGAGAGCCGCCAACTTCTCTCTCTCTCTCTCTTTTTCTTTCCGCATAGAGCACATGAATACTCTTTAGAATCTGGCAAATTGTAACACACGGCACATTATAGTATTCAATGTATATTTAACCCATATAGCCTTTGTATCACTTGTTTTTGCACAGAAATTTATTCGATACTGTCCGGGGAGGCTAAAACACCGAAAAACATTTTTTTCCTCCCATGAAAATCTCGAGAGACTATAGAGTTTCTATTGTATGTATATATACATATATATATATATATATATATATATTTATTTATATATGTATATATATATATATATGAAAAATGCAACGATGAGTTTGAAGAGTATTGGGAAAAGCTGGCAAATGGTTTCGTTATATAGGAGAAAACTATACAGACTCGGACATTTCCCGTTGAGAAATCCTGCTTGAACAGCCTTCCCGGATTGGAAAATTGATTAGATTATCATCCCCTTGGCATATCATCTATAAATTTTATTCTCTACAAAGATACAAACTTTGAAAAGCAAAAATGAAGATCAATATTTAGAACTGAGAGTCGTCGACAGGATAATTCTTTCTTTGAAAATTCCAAATCTAAGAGATAAAAATCATCCCCACATCAGTGCTAAAAAAAAATTGCAAAACTTGAACGTTATTTATGTTGAAAAGCCTATTTGCATTGGTATTCCCGAATGAATTATTATACTGATCGGGCATAATACGACGGAGGAATTGCAGAAGATTGAAAAATGTGCTACTAGATAAACGATAATTGTTTAAAAGTATAGATGTGGTATTCCGGCTGAGCTGAACTCACCCGTTGAAACTCAAGGATGTTTCAACATTACCTGAAAGAAAGTTTACATTTAATTTAAAAATCTCTAACGATAATATTCATTGAAATGCAATGAAACGAAGATTTTCCACTTTTAACATTTTCTACTCGTGAACTTTTTAGCAAGGTGGACAAATTTGTACCATCAAAAAACATTTTTGCATTCTTGGGCTCTTAAAAAAAAATTATATAAAATCACTTTTTTAAAAAATAATATTTTTATTTAGCTAAATACGTTTCCAAATTTTCTGTTGACAATTACGATGTCACTTCGTGAATTTCAAGCTGGGAGCTGCAATAGTTTGGAAGTGACAAAATGTTGAATATGAAAAAAAATTTGCACCTTCCTAAATATTGTTACGGTTAATAATTGTAAGAAATATACTTGAGTTTTACAAAAATCGAAACAGGTCAGTCGAACAGTGGGTTCGGCTCAGTGAGATTATCGCAGATGTACATCAGTGTTACAAGACACATATATAGTGTGAGAGGTCGTTGGTTCGCCTAATGCATTCGCCAAAGAGACCGTATCTCACGCTGTTTCAGGGCCCTGAGTCCGAGAGAACAACGTCCGACGCCCGAAACTGTTCTATCCTTCTCCTTTCCTCATTCGCTCTCTCGTCCATTGTATACTTGTTCGCCCCATTGTCTTATTGTTCCTCGTGTCTGGCTGGTTGGCTTGTCGCCGCATTCTCTCTCTCTCTCTCTGCCTCTCCCTCTCTGTCTGTCTGTCTCTCTCTCTCTCTCTATCTCTCTCGCTCTCACTCTCCGGGTACCGTCTCGCCATAGTCATTCGTACTACTGCACTGCAGTGTCCCCGGCGTTGTGTGAGACGGCACCAAGTGCGAGTTTAGCGTGTGGACCGCTAGCCACGAATTCTCGCTTCGTGAACTCGACACTCTCAGGTTTGGTTTGAAATTCGAGAAAGATTGTCTACTTTGAAATGGTCTCTTGGTACTTCACTGCCTAAACTTTTTGGAATTTGTGAAAGAAGAAACAGAGATGGAGAGAAATGGACTTCCGGGCTATTGTTTATGTACATGTTTGTTACATAGATAAAAGAAGCGAGTAAATTCGAAACTTGCACATTGTTCCCTCCGAATTTTCACCCATCCACAATATCACTTCTATGGGTAATCTTTCGCTTTCCCAATTACAGCTTCCGTATAGAACAAACTTCGTTTTGTGAATGTGCAAAAATCACGGAAAACGCTACAACTATTTCATTTTTATCTCAGGGTGAAACGAAATAAAATTTTCATAAAATCTGAATCCCTCGAATGATTCTTACCAAATGTCCTTGTTCTCTAGTCAGTTTTTATAGCAAGATTTTTCCTCTATATGTGGAAATATCCGAAATTTGTAACCCAAAAAATTTAAAGCTTTATAAAATCTGAACCCGGCGGTCCAAACTCTTGCAAAACGTAATCCTAAATATCCTAGTCCCGCAATTAATTTGTGTAGCATCTTTCGGCTTGGTAGGTAGACATTTTCGAAACTTGGAGCGAACATTTATTTTTTTCGAAAAATTCAACAAGTTGAATTTTTCACGAAATCTGAGCGTAATCGATTCTTGCCAAACTTAACACCAAGCATCCTTGCCGCCTGGCCCATTTTTGTAAAAAGTTTGCTCAATAAAGAAAATTTACGAATATTAGCTATTTCGGAAAAAAAATGGCGGAATTTCGGCTAGATGGATAAAATGGTTGTCGTGGTGTAGCCATTTCAATTTCACAAGTTCATTATATACATACACGCACACATATACATGCATACATATACGGACATTTTTCTAAATATGATTTTTCTACTTTTTAGAACATTTGAAGAAGTCTGACATGACAGAGACTCGAACAAAAATATTTCACGAAAAGAAATCTACCTTTATGAAAAAAAATATTACTTTTCATTATTCTAATTGAGTTATTCTGATTTTGCATTGCATTGTTCTGATATTACAATTGATTTTCCGCCTCTTTACTTTTCGTATATAATTCACTTTCTTGCTATACGTATTGCCGGAGTTCACCATATGTTCAGTCAATTATCTTATCGCTTGTTAACCTTTTTGCAAATTCGCTTGTTTTAACTCAGATATTACATATCGTTTAAAATACCATTTGCAACGTTCTAACTTACTATTCCGCTCACATTCCGCGACATGTTGTTCCACATGGCGAAACCTTTGCAGATTGAGCTTTCATGTAGTGATGGTATTTTTGTCAGGTCTACTCACAGGTTATTAGCTTACCCTGTTACTCTTGCTTTTCTCATTCAATTCTTCTGGCCTGTATTTTTAGCCCCCCTGGTGCTGTATTATTCAAAATTTTATAGATCGGAATATCGATTCTATTCTAGATGGTGACGGATTGTCATAAATACGCTTGCACCTGCTCACTCGGGGAGAGAGAAAAAAAAAGAGAGAGAGAGAGAGAGAGAGATGGAAATAAACGAGGGACCGCGCCAAATTGCGCGCATTCGATGCACGAAATTGTACGATCCGGCTTTATTCAAACTGTCAGTGCGCGGCCTCGGTTGAAGAGTGCAAGCGTGCAGTTGTCGTGAATTCATTTGCCTGCTGATAGAGGGATGAGCGAGAGAGGGCGCGAGTGCTCGGCCCCATTGCTTCTTGGTTTTGCGGATAAATGCATGAAAAAATGAATACAATTACAATCCAACATAAAAATAAAATAAAAAATTACCTGTGGCGAAAAAAGTTGATATAGTTTTGCGTTGCATAGTTCTATTTTGTAAAAAAAAAAAAAGACTTGCGTGGACTAAAATGTCGCACATTATTTCAGACCTAAGAGAATCTACTTAGAAGAGAGGAAATCCCACCCACCCTTATTGATAAGGGTGGGTGAGAGACAGCCTCTCAATTCCTTTTCCACAATCCACGTCCCTGATCCCTGATCGATTCAGTATGCATGTCTTCCAGTATGTTTTAGTTTCCTGTGCGACTCCGTGCTCGGCACACTCTTGTTAGCTGTGAATCCAACAATTTTTTACACCTTTAGCTGAGAAGAAGCGTGACACGAACCTCCATCTCACTCTCTCTTTTTGTCTCGGTCTGGTAACTTATCGTTAGTCTCGCCATATTGATGTCCCCGGAGGCAAGCCTTTTCGCCCCTCTGCAACACATATACACCGCAGTCGCCCTTTTTTCCCTCCTTCGTCTACATATTTATTACTCCGCTATCGTCGTAATGCCACCAGTGAAACGACCTTAGATTGTATGCATAGATGAAAACCAAGGAGAAAAAGGACAGAATACATACATAAATAAATATACATCATCAAGCAACTGCCAGTGGTAGGCACGTGATTGGCGCACAGCTCTAGCGATTATCGATGTTAAACAGCAATGAACGCGGCTCGTTCTTGGTTCATTGACCGCTTAGCCGCGAGCTGTTTCGATGATTCCCGGTAGAAAAACGAAAATCCGTGAAAAAAGCCCGATTTTTCTCATCCTTTGTTCTTCCCAAAAAATGCATCACTAGTGCTATACATATGCTATGTGGCCTGGCCTTAAAGGCATGAACTTACCCTACTAAATTACCTCTGTCTTTATCAATTTTCGGAATTACTTCATCAAATTTCTTCATCACTTCATCAAATTTTTTCATCACTTCATCAAGGAGAAAAAGGACAGAATACATACATAAATGAATATACATCATCAACCAACTGCCAGTGGTGGGCACGTGGTTGGCGCACAGCTCTAGCGATTACCGATGTTAAACAGCAATGAACGCGGCTCGTTCTTGGTTCATTGACCGCTTAGCCGCGAGCTGCTTCGATGATTCCCGGTAGAAAAACGAAAATCCGTGAAAAGAGCCCGATTTTTCTCAACCTTTGTCCTTCCCAAAAAATACATACCATGCATATCATGAGGCATACGTTCACAGGTAGGCCTCATATCATGAGCCCTCCCTGATATGAGGTATGCCTCATATCATGAGGGATACCTTCACAGGTAGGCCTCATGATTCTTTCAAATCAAAGGTCAGCAAGCAAAGTCAAAAAGCATGAGTCTTTTGGGGTTTCACATCTTCGGAATTTTTAGGACCATAAATTCTGCTCCCAAAAAATCGTATTGGGTCTGACAGCTCAACAGCACAATTACCCATGTTTGTCCGTCTCTTTTTCTCTCTATATAACGAGACGAGATTATTCCTCGTTAAATGTCTGGCCGAATTCATTCTCCCTAAATGGCAAGAGGGAGATGGTTGAACCGTGATTTCCTTCGAAAAAGACTATATCCAGTCAATGGAGAATACGAATCGTGTGCCTCTCATAAGAGGGAAGAGGATCTTAAACATTTTAATTTCGATAATTGATTAAATTATGTTCATTCAATTATCGAAACGTTTCAATAACCGTTTATTTGCACGTCAGCAGCTAGCATTAAAGTCTTTTTGATTCTTCGGGAAAGGCTGCGAGGAAACCTTTAATTTTTCAGTGACTGGCTTCGATCGAAAAAGCTTATTTCCCCGTGCAGAATGGAGAGATGGTTTTCACAGTTTGCTATCATCCAGCTAGGTTACCCCGTTTCTCGAGGGAAAGAGGGAGGGAGAAGGACAGGAAAAGAGGACAAAGAAGAGGAGAGCAAGTATGACAGAGACGTTGCAAGTAGTCGAGTGCAAGGAGAGCACGTCTTTATCAGCCAAGCTGGATTACCCGTAATAACAAATCGACGAAGACTCTACCGCTCTCTCTCTCTCTCTTCTTTCTCCTCCATCGCACTAATTGTCTAAAGGGCTGGTAAAATTCCCTTGCCACTCCCCGAACCTGTACAAGCTCTCGCAACTTTCTTGATAGTTCCAGACGCGCCTGGTTCTTTCGCACAAAGTTCTACGTTTTGCCTCGGCGAGCTTCTCTATTGAACTCTTCCGGTCGAAAAGTCTTGAAGACGAGAGAGTGAGTGGTCACTGGTCGAGCCTTCTTATCCAAAACATTTCACGAAAAGCTTGCGAGATAAAGATCCTTAACGATCTCTAGCAAGCCAAAAAGGAATCCAAAATTTTTCATACGCATATATTGGGTGCATCGATTGTGTGAATAGCTATATAGTATATATACCATATAGATATATAATATAGATATTAGATCTTATATAGATATCAGATATTATATAAATATTAGATATTATATAGATATTAGATATTAGATATTACATAGATATTAGATATTAGATATTATATAGATATCAGATATTATATAGATATTAGATATTATATAGATATCAGATATTATATGGATATTAGTTTTGTGTGGCACTATAGTGTCACACAAAATAATCGAGAGAGGACATTGATCTCTCTCGTATATGGACTGATGGAATCCTGCGGCTAGGAAGTGCGCGCGCGCTTCAACCTATCCATTACATCCCCGTTCAATGACAGACTACGCGCAGGACCTATGACAAGCCTATATAGATATGTACATTGAACCTAAGCCATCCTCAGAGAACGAGGACAGACACTGCAGAAATGGGAGAACCACTAGTTTCGTGCCAAATTCTGGCTTCCCTGGCTTAGGACAATCGTTTCTGCAATATCCACAAAATGGAATGTAGTCTACTATACTTTTCTGCCATTGTCAAAGATAGTAAAGACTAAAAAAATCATAACTACATTGTTCTTTCGAAAAATATCCAACAGAGTATATTATCTCAGTGATGATTATCCTTCGACATGACAGATCGTTTTATATTATTACAGATAATTCGGGCACTTTACGTTTTAGGGGTTGGTGAACGTTTTTTCCATATATTTATATTTGATTTTTGTAGAAGAATTATTCTGATAATGCCGAAAATAGATCTACGGAGGACCGTGAACTCCGAATCGTTGGAACGTTGATCTATTGACCCGCCGAGGGCTCGTAATTCCTCGTTTCAGGCTGATCCCACCTCATCCCGCACTGAAAACGTTAAACGAAACCTCTAGCGAGGAGCGTTTTCTTCGACACTGTAGAAGTTCGTTCCTCTTTTTTTTTTACACCCACAATCTTCTTGGTAGATATCGACCGGCGCCAAGCGAGGTTACGCTATTTTAATCAACGATCGAATTATCCACTCTCGCCCTCGTCTACTCGCAGCTCTTAGGCGTCCTTGCTATCTATATATGTATATAAACGCTTCACGTCTCTCCCTGCGTCTCTGGGCCGCTAATCCACTTTCGCTCTAATTCCATCCGGCTGGAAGCTCGGCCGTCCTGACCCGACTTGTACTCCTCAACGTCATCCTGCCTCGCCTCTCGTCCCTCTTCCTTTATTTTTATTTTTCACTTTTTTCACATTTTCAAATTATGTCTAACCTTTTGTTTCATGTCATGACGAAATGTTTATCACACATAAAGGCTCAAGAGGGTGGCCATGAATGTAGATTTATGGCAATCCTCAAACCCTTTGTCGTTCCGTTCAAATGAAACACCTGGTATATATTCTCCCAAATTCTAGACACCCCAATGAGAAATAGAAAAATCGTTTGACGCAGCAACTAAACCGTATAAGTTTAATTTTAGGTCAAAAACTAAAATTCAGTCTTACAGGAGATTAATAATATAACAAATATTTGTTCACAATACCCGTACAGAATAATACTATTTTCGTTATCTGAGTGTATAGGATGACAATAATTATTGATAATTTTTTTTTATAAATTATAAGGTTAACTAAATTTTTCTTACACGCGCATTTTTTAAAATAGAATTCTGGGCTCGCTTTGATACAAAAGGGTCATTTGAGTCGTCTTCATTTTATTTATCGTTTTCGAGTTATACGTATTTGAATATCATTTTACGTCATATTTTGGAACGTCAAAATTGAAATTCATTTTATCCATGTATCCATGCAATTCAATCTAATATCAATCTAATATCTAATATCTAATATCTATATCTATATCTAATATCAGCTATATAATACAACCAGATGAAATTAGCCAATAATGAAGTACAGAGATATTGGGATGTTCTACTGAGCTCAGAGGAATACACAGATCTCTTCACACGGCCATTGAAATCTCATATAGCGAACATATTACGCGGGTCATATTGTGCCAAAAACAAAACAGTGATTAAATAATCGCTACTGCAGTACTATACGAGGTATCAGGCTGCTTTTTTTTTAACGAAGGTAAAGGATCATAATTTTCGAGACTATTATTCGTTTTTCATAACTATCAACGTTGTAAAGTGGACAAGCGTTGAAGTTGAAATTGGTACGTATGATCCTGTCTTCCCTTATTCAATTGTTTTTTGGTTTTATCTTCGAACGGTCTTTTCCTCCACCATGGATTTCATTGCAATAAGACCTCGCCATTCTATTGAAATTAGAAGAGGGGCGTCCGACAATAGCATGCTATGTGGGCTGACCGTAAAGGCATGAACTTACCGCATTAAAATACCTATGTTTTTATCAATTTTCGGAATTACTTCATCAAATTCAGTAAGCATATTCTCAATATTATTGACTATCGGAAATTAAAAAAAAAATAATAATAAAAAAACCTCTTAAGTAAATAAACAGCGACGATCGGTAGTACTGAGAGCTACAGCTCGATATTCTCCTCAGCCCGAGAAAGGGAGTATCATTCTGCAATCATCATTGATAACGTTTAATTAGAGCGTGTGAGCCATACAAATTCGTTGGAATTGCGGGGGATGATTCTGCGCTGGTGAAAATGGTTTCCGCTCTCTCTTTTCCTCTATTTCTCCTACAGTATCTGCGATTTCTGTACATACATGTGTATATATATATATATATATATATATATACACGAAGGACCATGAACCCTCTCCATTCCTTCTCCCGTTCAAACGACAAATTCCGGCTAATTTTCACCGTCGACGTTCTGCCTGCCGACTTCCTTTAATTAGAAATTCAGCAGCGCCAGCGGAGCTCTCGAGATTCACGCGGAAGTAGTACAGGCCAACGGCCCGGCTGCCTGCGGCATCATCGTTCCCATCCTCTTCCGCCCTTTCCTTCTCATCCCGGTACTTCCTGTATTGCATAGAAAGCAAAGTAAGAGCGCATAGAGTACAGCTGATGGTGTATAGAGAGAAATAGAAACTGAGGCGACGATCGTTATTATACTCCATGAAATGTAAGGCCCATAACCTCTCTCCCTCTTTCTCTTTCTCTCTCTTTCTCAGTTTTAGTCAAAGTGAAATTGCGCGAATTCGGCAACGACCGAGTGACGGCTAAAATCTGATAGAGTCAAGTAATATTAAAAACCGAGAAAACTGACGTCAAGAATTGTTCGAAAATAAGAGGATGATCATAAAATGATTGTCGTTTGATATACTTGTTCGTCTCGTGGGAGAGAATTAAACTCGACGATCGATCGAAGTCCTTTTCGACTATAGGTAAACGGGGATTGGCCCGTAAAGGGGATAAAGTTTCGAAGAGAACGATAAGGTTTCCTCGAAGCTTTTTTGTCTTTCGCTGGCTCCGAAACATCGTCTCGTTTCATTCTCTTTATAATTAAGCGGCTGTGCCAATCGGCTTACATACCCACCATTAGTCTAAGAAATACTCGGCCTCGGTTGTACTCCATTATCCCTCTCCACGCTTTTCCCGCAAAGTCCCATTACGGAAACTTCTGTCTCTTTGTGATATCTATTCCCTTTTTTCCGATTTATTTCTTATTTCTTCACGAACACGTCAAAATCTTTTGTTCACAGACAATATTTATTGCTACTCTTTTCTCATCGATCGAATTTCATTCATATCGGATTTCTTGAATCCCATTTTATTTCCAACTATACTGACATTACATTAAAAACCAATAAAGCTTATTTTCTCTTTGAGCCAGTTGGGATATTTTTAAGTCGTAAGCCTCCACGGTATTCCGACGATTCGATAGCGTCAATACTCGGATAAAAGCACGAGAAAAGTGTAAATAGAGGAATTATAGGGTCAAGTAGAAAAGGAGGGAATCGCCAAGCATCGACCCGCGTAGGCAGCTAGAGGGATGCAAGATAGAGAGCGGCGGGTCGGTTTATCGAACTCGCCTTGTGTATGAAAAAAATGATGAAAGAAAAGCCCGTATCACACGGCCTCGAGCATACGCACACTCTCACACACGCACACTCTCACACACTCACACATACACAAGCGCGCATGCGTATGCATGAACACATAGAGCAGCAAAGTGGAGGAATAGGCTCGTCCGAAGAGCGGAACGCAAAGTTATAAGCGCTTTTCTAGTATATATATGTATATATATACATTTATGACTGGATGAGAGCATAGTGAGCGCATTCAAACCCCTCCCTCACTCTGATGCTCGGCGCACCGGGCTAGACTCGATTCGTCCTCCGGTGTGTTCGAGAATAATTCAGTTCCTACCCATTTCGCTCGCAATATAATGCCACTTGACGATGTACGCGGATATTATTCTTCCTATCTTTTTTTTTCTCCTTTTTGCGTCCTTTATTTGCCCTGAATATCTATAAATAGCGAGTACTGCGGCTCACTTTTTGCTCATGTGAATAGAATGAAATTCTACATGACTCTTTTCCCCCTCTACGTCTTGTGATGAAACGAGAAAACCAAAGTGGCATCGCATCGGTGAAAACGCTGGGCATGGAAGAGTAAGAAATCAATCAGATTTACTCGCATGGTTGATAGGCTATTATCGTTTTTCTTGACTCCCTCGCCTGGCGGTTAATAATCTGTCATTTATCCACTGCGTTGGAAAAAAAAAAACTATCGATCACTTTCACTTCCGAAGAAGAGGGAAGGAGAGAGAGAGAGAGAGAGGGAGAGGGAGAGAGCGACATATGAACCTGATATTGCTTCATCCGTGCGATCATGCAGGGAAGAGGGATGGTTTTGTTTTGTATACTCTTGTTTCACATCCATGAGTGCGTAAGTAGAATATATCAGTAAGTGACAGATACGCCATCGTATTTTTTTTTTCACACCACAGTTGTTTTTGCAAAGATCATATTTTTCGACCAAGCGAAATATATTCTCGTTCCAACTCAGCATGTCGGATTCGCTTCTTCCTTTTGGGTGGTTATATTAGTCGAGCTTTTTTCGATAAGCATCGAAGCAGATCACAGGATGACTATCATTACAATTGCCTACTCACGTGGAATGACTGAAATCGTCGACTCATCTGGGAGACGATGAGTCGCAGTCGTGTCGCTTTCACAGTAGTGACAACCAATAATTGGTCAGACGCACGCTCATTCTACTCTTTGCATCTGTGTTTTACGAGTTCCACGTGTCCTACGTGCAGCAGTGCCTCAACTTAGATTGCTTAGTCCTCAGATATTCGAATTTGCAAATTCGATGTTGTATTTTCATCCTCACTTTTATCGTTATTTCATTCATATATTTTGTTTTATGCCTATTTCCATTTATACTTTCAGTCGGATTGCTTGCTCCGCACTTATCCATGTAGATTGTTTCAAATCTGAATTGCAAATTTTATTCTTAGGTATTCCATCTAATCTCTATTCATGTACATGTATATTTTATTTATACATGTTATTGTGTTCTATCATCACGTTATATCGGAGTGCGATTTTTTTATTGCTGTATTATTACATTATTGTGAATATTGTTGATTTAAGTTTCTTCTCCTATATAATCCCTCGTTTATTTCATCTTACCTAAAGCTTGCCAAAGCGTTAAAACAACTCTCTCTCTCTCTTGTTCACGTTCTATGATCGATTGGTCGCTTACTACTCGTTACTGGTCACTGTAAGAGCTTTTTTTGTCGTCACTGTTCGCAATGTTCTCTCTCTCTCTCGCCCTCTCTCTCTCTGGCTCTTAAGACGAAAGTACTGTGGCTCTTCAGCCGATTTAATTAAAGTGTCGATTAAACGGTCAATCACAGTTAGCCCCGTCGGGTTAAGCCAGTCACGTCACCGTATAATTCCATTATCTTCTCGCAGCAGAACGAACTCGCTAGCATCTCTGCCTGCATTTTTACGAGATCCTCGCAGACCCCTCTCTCTCTCTCTCTCTCTCTCTCTCCCACTTTACATGGACTCTCATCAGATCCCGTTCTCGGTCTGCCCGATCCACTACCCGATAACCCCCACAAGATAAAGGTTAATTTTTTTCTTTTCGTTTCTCTCACCACTGGTCCATTCAGTTCGTTTCTCGCTGTAGTCTGTTTAATCGTTTATTCTCGCACGTACGGCACATCCCCGGTAACCAATATTCGATCCATTTTAGTTCCATTAAAAATATTTTGTTCCCTTATATCTCTCTTTTTCGTCACTCACCAGTGGCCTTTTATCGTTATTGTGGTCGGATTAAAAATGTTGAAAGCTAGGAAGCGAGCAGAGAGATAGTATCGAAATTCCAATAAAATTCAATAGCAAAAGGAGTAAGCGAAAAAATGGCAATTTAGAGAAATTGCTACTGACCCTATACAGGTATATAGGTAGATCGACATAGGGAAAATTTATCTACTGAACTGCCTTGCGGTTGATGCTTGGAAAAGTTATGCCCAAGGCTTTATCTCACGTTAATATATGCATGTATATCGTATAAGTGTATATCGCATACATCAACCAACTGTATAGGTATGTATATATGTATACATAGAGGAATGATGAACCCCTCTGGACCGTATAAATCCCATTACACTGTACTTCATTCGATCAAACCCTCCCTCCCCCCCCCCTCCCCCCGCCTGGTTATTACAATCCTGGGATTCATCCATGGAAGCTGCGCTGGCGAGTTTCGCCAACTTTTCAAATGTTCCCCTGTGGGTAATATCTTTCGTTGAGCAATATTCGCAACGGCCTGAGAAATATAATTCTCTCATCTCTCTCGTTTTTTCTCCTTTTTCTAGTGAAATGTATGTAGTTTATCGACTGCCGCCTTGAAGAGGAAAGAGAATGGGAAAAATCTGTGTAGAATTTTTTACCCTCCAATAGCGGTAAATTTAGAGTATGAGGAGTGTCAACTGAGGCTGAGCTTTCCTTCGTTGAACCAGCGAAGGAGGCAGTTTCATCAATTTTAAGATACCCGAGACTATTTTTTGGAGGGTACGAATTTTAATTCAAGAGAGAATTCAAGGTTCGAGATTTTAGAGGATTGAGACGAGAATGACACACGCGTTTATGAACTCTGTTGTTCGTGTGTAGGTCAATTTCGTCGTTTTCTACTTCTTGAGATACGACAACGACGACGGCGCAGCAGTTCTGGGCCTAGTGCAGGATTCCCCAGCCTTTAACTTGCGCTTCGACTCTATATGCTTAAAAGATTGACGCTGATGGTTTTCATCCTATATGTCCCCATCTCGGTTTCTCGTATAGCTTCTTTCACCATACACTCTCCCTCTTCCTTTTTAGCTCGTTGGCAAAGCCACGTAAAACATAAAACGTGATGGGCGAGTGAAACGCTCGTAAAGAACCACTAAAGCTATCCAGCGAAAATCTATAGCCCTGGGACGTTAAAGTGATTTCGTTCAAGGGTGTACATAGCCATGGTAACTCCATAATATCACTGATCTATCACTCTTAAAGTTCCCAGTTCTTTTTCTGCTACTTTCCTGAAAATTTACACTCAATTCCATAAAATTCGTCTTACACTAAATCGACGTGTAATAAAACTCCGATATTGTGCATATATTGTGACACGATCTTTCAACGATACTCATTTATACAAAATGTTCGATCTTTTGGTAGAAGGGCAGCAGCTGGGCGAGCATGAATTTCATACATTTCTATTTTCTTCCGAACGAAACAGGTTTTAAACAGGGAATGCAAGTTGTCGTTTATAAAGAGAACGATGAAAAATGGATAATAATAAAACGTATTGATTATAAAATTGATTATTGATTATAAAAGTTCCTGTGTTTCGTCACAATCCTTAAAAATTCTATTTTACACCGGTCCATTAGTACTTCTATACAATAAAAAAAAACACGTGAAACTATATATCACACACATATCTGTGATATAGAAGTTTCGTCAAAAGTATATTCAATATATCCACGATATATATATATAATTTATCTGACGCATACATACGTTACTTACGTGTCCATGTTGGCGTTCACCAACTAAAAGAAAATCACTCGCGGTTTAGTTTCACGTACCATCACAATAATATCACTAGCTTAATAACAATAAATAAACGTGTGTACTCGTTCGTGGCTATTATTTAATCAGTAATAAAATAAATAATTAAACATAACTAGTACAGAACTAGTACGGAACAAAACACCTATTGAATAATAGCCAGAAAAGCTCAGGCACATGGAAACAATTTTAATTATTCAAAGAAGCTGCAATATTTAATTGTAAAACGTAACTATTACGAAAATTCAAGTGCGGAATCCTACAGTAAGTCAGTCAGCTGAAGGGTAGTTTTGCTACAAGAGGGTGCGAGGTGTGGCTATGCTCTTTCTAATTTCCAGGGTTCAGGGTGTTTCAGTATAGGAATGGTAACACCAGCATCCAATATACAGATATATAGATGTATGGAGTGATTCGCTTGGGCTCCACCAGGCACGCACGTTTCTCTCTCACCGATAGTTTGTCGGGATCGAGTTTGGCAGCGAGATAGGTTAGAGAGCAGAAGGAGTTTGCGAGAGAGTCACGAAAGGGAAGGGCGAGATTTCGGTCAGAGGATATAACAGGGTCAGCTTGAGTCAACGTCGTTACTGGTGAATATCCTCTCTCTCTCTCTGTCTCTCTCTCCCTATCTCGGTTCCCTCTTCGTTATCCAGTCTCTTGCTGGCTGACGGCTCAACACATACGCGTATACACCGTCACAATTCCTGTGGCCATTTTCCTCACTGTCTACTCTGGTTTCATCATGCTTTGTCCTCTCCCTCCCTCCGTCTCTCTCTCTCTCTCTCTCTCTCTCTTTCTTTTAGTATGCACGCCCGAGAAAATCGTTCCTCGATCGACCCTGTGGTGGCTTGAGACCTCAAAGATTAGTCATCCCGGAATATTATAATGGAAACAGAGAGGTGTATTACTATAACCACAGACAGTTCGTACCATCATGTATGTATAGTTACATGGTTGCACAGAGGGTTTTGGTTTACCTGGGCGAGATTCGAATCTGCGAGGCACCTCGGCGGACATACAATGGTGAATTCGAGACTCTCGAAACTAATATATGTATATAGATATATATATACATATATATATCCACACCCAAGCGAAATGTATGCGGACATACTGCAGCGTGTCTATACATAAGCCAACGTACATTACACACACACATACATATACACATATATATGTAAATAAGTTGTAACGACAAGACAGTTCTCGTGGACTTGGAAAGCTTCGGCACGAAATTAGTTCGTCGTCGTCGAGAGATTATAGACTCAGTTGTGAACTCCACAACTCGGAGTATTGTACGGGTATTGTATTTTGTGGTATGATTTTGCCGATCATAACAGGATAGGCGACATGAGCGCCGATGGCGATACGTATCTCAGGAACAAGAACGGTCCTCTCAACTTCTAAGAAAAACTGAAGAGTAAAACTGAAAAGTGAGAGGAGACCGCATCTACAACTGCACTTCAAATATTGACGGAAGAAAGTTGTCATCTATTATTCAGATAAATGCAAAACGATTTGTAAGGCAATGCTGTACTCGAAAGAAAAACACATGGGGAAATGACAAATACATTTCAATAATTTAACTTGAACTGCTGGCAACTTTGTTCATCATATTATCAAGAGTCCTACTGTTTTTCCATAAGCTGAATCAAAGTGAATATTCATAAAAATTCAAAACTATTCCATGAGTATGAAATTTTTTGAGATCTGGGATGAATTTCTGCACCACAGACGAATTAAAATTCTGCGCACATTATCGCATTGAAATTTCCAGAAAATATAATTTCAATGTAACAGACAGTACAAGGTGAGTATAACTATACAGATTCAAAAAGTTCAAATTTTGCTACAACATTCTCTTCATAATCGCATTAAATTAATTTAAGCAGCAGGAATATAACGATACTCACCGTTAATCTTTCAAATTAAGTTATGTACGGGTGGCCTGTTACCTCCCATCAGTATTTTGTAGATGTTGAAAGCCACTTTTTTCTCGCCATGACAATTTTCGCTATCATCGCTCATGTCACCTATTACACTGTTATTGGCGAAACCATACCTCGAAATAGGACCTCAGAATACGAACACCGAGAGATCTGTTTCTTCCATTATTGATTTTGTCACAACGATTTATTGGCCATACGTGACGAAATGTGTCTAGAAACTACTAAACAATTAAATGACGATGTCTCTCGCCTGTACGGAGTCCTACACGTCCATTCGGTAACGGAAATATTCGCTATATAATACAGAGAAAATGGGAAAAAATAGACCGTGTCCAATATCTTTGGAGCTGGGGGTTGAATAATCCCAACGAGAACGTAACACATCGCGTTCCTTGAAACTCGTACGATGCGATTGACAAGTGACACGGATGTAGTTGAATTTTTCAGTGAACGATTAAGGGATCCTAGTGTTGATTGTAACTCGACAATGCCATGACGTGGAGCCAAAAATCTCGAGAACATGCTAGTCGTTTCGTTTGGGTTTGTTTGAGTTTCCCTCGCAGCTGATGAAGAGTGACGACGAGAACGACCACACTTATATTTTCTTTTTAATGAAGGAAAGTCTTCAGTACTTTTATCCGGGTATTGGAGGGCTTAAGACAGAAAAGGACAAGGACAGGATGGAACACCGCGAGATAGAAGTTGACATCGAATCCGTGACGTCATGGAATACGGATTAGCACGGTAGCCAGCAGACCACGCCGCTTCATACGGTATAAATTCGCCAAAAATCCCGAGATTATACTTACTCACTTTCACTTACTGTTGAAGATGAACGATGAGAGTGCCACGTATGACCAATGAACGGGTCTCTCGTCACTGTCTACATGCCAGTGACGAGCGATAAGCGCCTGGTTGATTTTTTCAAGAGATAGTTGAGGGTGTCAACTTTCATCAAATGTAGCTTCGAAATTTTCTGTATAAAAGACTTCAAGAGGAGCAAGAGAGAATAGAGAGAGAGAGAGAGGGAGAAGAAGAAATTACACAGAAGTTAAGTAAATTCTGTCTTGATTTATTGGGGGGGAACTGTTCAGTTAACATCTCGCCAGAGGAGGCTGCTTGCATACATATGTATTCTATATTTTATATTCTTCTATATATATATATGTGTGTGTGTGTGTGTGTGTGTATTCTCTCTATACATATATATACAATATAGAAGCCTGGAAAAAGCGGCGCTAAAGATATTTATTGCACCGGCAAGTGTGTTTCGTTTTCTGTACGTACGAAATTTAATATCCATACATAGATATAGTGACAAGCGAACTGCAGCCGCATAGGTGAACCGTAGAAGCGAAAGAGCATAACTGCGCTAGCGGTCGGTAAGGGTATGCAATAAGGCTTGAAGCGATAGAAGCGATAGAAAGAGGTGGCTTTAGCACAAGCAGCCGCATTTTCGTCCGAAAACCCTCATTCTCTGTGCTAAATCGATTTCCGTCTCCCCTCGACCGCGTGTTCAAACCCTCTTTGCCCTATTGGAGGATCTACGGGACCCTTGAAACCGTCGCGCAGTCATTTTGGGCACGCGATAGCGAGATTTAACTCTTGTTCTCTACCGTTCTCTCTGGCAGCGGACTGCCATATCTCGTAACGCGAATTTATCCTCAATTGTTACCGTCTATACGATATGTATATAGATATACTTCTTGCGTGCGGCAGAACAAATTTTATTTCAGAACATCGCCGTCTCTCATTCCCAAACCGAATTTCACAGAAATTTGGATGATGAGTCTATAAACTCACATTCAAAAGTGAGATTCCATTAAAATAAAGAAAAAGTTGTAAATTTCAAATATTTTGTGCCCAGATATATAAATAATTTTTAGCCATAAAATTCCTGTGTGGAAATAAAAACTCACGCATCAAGTTTTCTTAATCGATAACCAGTGCTGGTCAAGAAAAATTGGGCAAAGCCTAGCCCATTATTTAATATTGTGATAGCCTGATAATAAACTATCCACCGAAAAAAAGTCTGCAGTCGTCGAGAGTTACTCCTGCAAATCTCATATTTATTAATTCATCCATATTGAAACAAAAATAATATGTATTGAATATTTTCCAAAAATAAAGTAACCTTTGTCGATAGGTTATACAAAATTTGGCGATTATTTATACCAAGGGGTTTTGATTCTATTGAATTTTGATTCTTTTTGTTTGAAAAATTTTAACGACAGATTCAAGTAAATCTCTCCATACAATGAAAGGCAAAAACCCCGTGGTAAGTTAAAATTTGCACATGGCTTTATTATAATTTGCACCCATTTACCAAAACGATTTACACAAGTGAAACCTTGGCCAAAGAGATTTTATATTGAGTAATATGAGTATTCAGCTTTAACTCCTTTAAACATCGATCGATCGGGATGAAAGTCTCCATATTGATACTTCATGACTAGATAGTGCATAGTGCTTATCAGCTGCCATTGTTATTTTAAAAAATAGGGATATAAGATTTAAATGAGCTTTTTGTTGTAAATTGTGCAATTTATGGAGGTACTGGGTAAATTTTCTCTGACTTGTCTAAATTTTATGATAAAAATGGGTGAATTGTCTTTAAAATAATATTTTTCCTCATAAAACCTCCTCTACGAGGAATCCACAAATTCGAGAAAGGATTGTAAATGTGTGACAATTATGGGGAATTATATTGGAATTTGCAGGTTTTTTAAAAATATTATTTATATTTATTTCAATATCTCCAACGATGTAATTCACTTTCAAACTATTACATTTTCTGCTCACAGAATGGCCGGACACCTGGCAATAAAAAATTCGGCATTAATAAAAATTCAGTTCCATCATTTTTTAAATGTAAAAGAACGTCCCTCAATGGAAAAATAATACCTGAATGGTTATCAATGACTAGAAATTCTGGGCTTGTAGTTGATCTCATCTACTCGGACGAAATATGTTTATTACGGAGGTTATTTGCTGTAAATATCGACCTTTTTATATCCGGTCACTGCAACCTTTTTCCTCACAAAATGGCTCGAGTATTCCACTTTTGTCGTACTCTGTAATTTCTGTCAGGAAATTCTCAATCATCTACGACGGATGTAGGTTCGGGTTTCTCTCGGAAAAGCTTTTCATACATGTATACACGAAAGTTTTGAGAAGGTCGCGGTGGTGCATGCAACGTGTACTTTGTGCATTACTTGCAGATAGTAAGCCAACTCGGTAAGTATACACTGCCGTTGGATTCACGAAGATTGGATGGAGATCCGGAGAGTCAGAGACCTTGGTTAATTATCGGTATACTCCTTCATCTTCTCTCCGTTTTTCGTCTATGTATATATGGATATATATATATATATATATATATACATATTATTGTACGTTTGTTGGGGATAATCCTGGTACTAATAAATATTATCGACCGAACAGAATAAATAACACAGATCTTGTGTGTTGGGGAGGCTTTATTAATTCTACAAGATATTGGATTCCCCAATCACACGTAATATATATTACACTTCCATTTCCCAGACTGCCTATCGACTGTCAGTCTCACGATCGTCATGAAGTTACAATTATTCATGCTAATCACAACAACATATATGGGCCTTCCCAAGTGTAGTGAGACTGGGACCCATAACTAGAGGAGGATTTTTACATGATACAAGAAGCAAATTATAGAGGGTTGTTAAAATTCGTGACGTCTGCCAGAAATCCGTCCGATTAAACGTGAAATGCTCTATATATACTGTATATTGAAATATTTGGTTTTTTTCCTACAAACTTTTAAAACTGCTTATAACGCAAAAGTGAAATTCCCTTATACAGTCGGACGTCAGGCACTGACTCCTTGTCCTAAGCCCTATTTTAATTTAAGCGAGGACTTGCGTCTGCTTATGAACGGCAGGAGTTTGCCTTCGTTATAAAAGGTTTTTTTTCCTTGCTTATGTACAGCAAATGGTTTTGCCTTCTTTATAAAAGGACGTTTCTCCTTAACTTTGAATACAGGGAGTGCGCTCATGTTGCTTTTGAGTACAGTAGATAAACCAACTCCGAGAGGGTAAAGGTCGCGCGTTGGTGGAGTGTGCTTGGAATGCTCCATATATTTCTTTGAGTTCCTTCTGGCTTCAGAAAAAGGCCAACAGGAATACGGTAAATCTCGTGGATCATGCTATTAGATACTTCGTGAATTAAACACGCCTCTCTCCCTCTCTCCTAATATCTCCGTGAATCTTAACAGTGCAATGGATAATTCAACAATTTACGAAAGTATCATATTTAATTAGACTATGATGAGCATCTGTGTGCTAATATAAATTGGTGAAAAAATTGGAAACTGTTGATTTCTGCGACATTGATATGCGAAATGATACTAGCGTCCTGAATAATTGCGACGAATAAAAGCATGTCAGCTTCAATGAATCTACGAGACTAAAAAAGAGGAGGATAGAAAAAATTAATAAAAAGTTTAAGTAGGAAAGAGCGTGTTTTGATAGGATAGGCTAATACACATGCAGAGTAATCGACGTAGATGTGGGTATTAATTAACGCGAGCGAGTCAAAAGCCGCGAGAGATTCTCATGGAATATAGTGAGAGGGTTTCTCTCTCTCTCTCTCTCTCTCTCTCTCTCTCTCTCCCTCTCTCTCGCTCTCTCTCTCTCTCCATATATATCGTTCTCTACCATGTATGATGTACCAATATAATACTCTTGCGGCATAGCAGCGAGGATAATAAACTGACGAATAGAAGGCCGGTATAAGTATCTCAGAGGCATTTGCGCACATTGTCATATAGTTGCAAAAATCTTTGAGAGAACATATCAGTAAAGGACAGGATAGAGAGAGAGAGAGAGAGCGAATGTCACGTGAAAATGGCCGGCAAAGGGAGGTTGGTGTTGTAGTCTTGCTAAAAGCCACTAGATTTCAATGAACCTGGTCTTTGGGGCTGGACAAAGGCACCAAAGCAATATAGAGATTCCGTCCCTACCTTTTTTTACAGCAAATTTTCTCTCGTTCTTGCTCTCTGCCGGTCTCTGGTGCCATCATTTTCCCCTGCCAACTTTTACGGTGAAAACCAGTACTTTTTCCACAGCTGGATGCATGCATGCGTGTGTGTGGAGAGCTTCTGCTATATATCTGTCTCTCTGAACGGAGGGAATTTGCGGCATAACTCTGGCACTATACGCGTAGATGAAGGGAAAGCATCAGTGAACCGAGCTAGGAAAAGTATGGGATTGAAAAAAACCAGTGAGTGAGTCAGACCGAGAGGTGGATATACGTTTCAGCATAGAGGAAGAGCTTTTGTCGCCATCGGGAATGACGGAGTGGTGGATTTAAAAAGTACATTTCAAAAAGCACATCAAGCATTGAGATGGCAGGTTTCACCAAGATGGACTAAAAGCGATTTTAAGTAAAGGCTTTAAAAATTTATCCGGCTGTAGAATAAATCTTTTTCTTTTTCGCCAACTTCCGATCGTCCACTTTTACCTATAAGCCTTTTTTAGTTTACTTTATCTGAGATACGTTTACTATTCGATTAGACTGTGAAGCGTGACGTTATCTTGACGTCAAGGAACTTTTGAAAAAACTCATAATTACCGAAGCCTCCTAGTTCGATGGGAATAAATTCCATATGGGTTATGCAATACGAATTTAAATCACAACAAAAAAAATCAACGAGTCTTTAGTATGTTATTTTTTCATGTGAGATTATACTAAGCTCTTTATTTATTCAATGATAACATTTACCAATGTTTAGCTTGCCTGACAAAAACTTATTGTCAATGCAACTCACCAAATGCATTCAAAAAATGTGGATGGCTCATTATTGCAATACCAGTATATTCGTACATGCATATACATGAGTATGAATATATTTTTACTAACAAATTCGATTCATAAGCTAGAAGAGTTCACAATTATACCTAAAAAAGTCGGAGGGAATGATAGTGTCGAATTTTAATTTCGAAGCGATATAAGCTTGACATGTTCACCCTCTGCATAGGAATATGATAACGATGAGTAAATATTCGATTTCAGAGACAGCTCCGAAGATTACTCGGAACAAAGAATCCCAAACTTATGATTTTGAGGTTATATGTACTAGTTTAATAAGTTACCTGTCTGTTATATATATCGAACATCTATCATCTAACTGACTGCTGCGATTATCCGCACACTCCTATGGGTTTGAGAGAGACAGTAGAATATCCGACAATCGTCAATTTTCCACCAGTCGAATTGCCCTCACTCCCTCTCTCTCTCTCTCTCTCTCTCTCTCTCTTTCTCTCTCTCTCTCTCTCTCTCTCTCTCTCTCTCTTTCTCTCTCTCTCTCTCTCTCCCTCTCTCTCTCTCTCTCTCTCTCTCTCTCTCTCTCTCTCTCTCTCTCTCTCTCTCTCTCTCTCACTCCCCCCTCTCTCTCTCTCTCTCTCTCTCTCTCTCCGTCTCTCTCTCTCTGCCTCTCCTAGCATCCCATTCGAGTCACGCTTGATAACGCAAGCGTACACAAAAGATCGCGGCATAGGATAGCATGTGCGCGCGCTCCCGCTCATAAAAGTTATCAGCCTTTAGACGTGAGAGATTTACGAAAGCGCGGAGAGGAGAGAGATGGAGAGGGAGGGGGAGTGAGCGAGAGAACTCGACGCAGCAGCAGAAGCAGCAGCAGCAGCAGCAGCAGAAGCAGCAGCAGCAGCAGCAGCCGCAGCAGGAGCTCAACTCAGCGATTTAGTTCTCTGTCCTGTTCTCTATATAGCTCCTTCTCTCTTACTCTCTCATCCTAGCGACATATCCAGGCAACAGAAGCGCGCTCCGCCCACGTACGCGCGTTGCCTCGTTAAAACTTGCATTGCTTCGCCATCCTCTTTCCTCTTTCTCGTCCTCCTCCATTCAGCAATTCACCACAACATCTCTACGCTGCATAGTATATCGCAAGCGTGTACGACGCAACAGCCACCCACGACGAAACGAACCGGGGAGAGTATATAGGCAGCACTCGCCGAAACTCGAAGCAGCCGTTTTATCAAGAATTCGTGACCGTACTCTCACATTCTCCCTCTTCCCCTCCCCCTCCCCCCTTCTCTCTCTCTCTCTCTCTCTCTCTCTCTCTCTCTCTCTCTCTCTCCGTCTCTCCATCTCACGCGAGCCCTCTCCAATTAGCGATGCTCCAAACTCGAACAAGCAAATTTCGCGAATGTCGTGTATAAAAGGCAAACGGATGATAACACAACCGTGTGGAAGAGGATACAAAACTTTTGACAATTAAGGATGAAGGGCACTACCGAAACGACTATCCGAAATACCCTCTAGGCACGAGACTGCAAATTCCTTTCTTATGGTTTATTCGTCATCCATATAGGATCCCGTCTTGAAATTGAATATTATTAAAATGTCATATACATGTAAAAAAAAAAAAAAAAAAAAAATTGAGCAAGTCTTGATACCTCAAGTGGTCGTTGGAGCGCACGGAAAGATACATAAAGAGTCAGTGCGGATATGGACGAAAGTCGAGTGGTAAAATGGGATTACGTGCGCAAAGTGCACTAACTCACGTACGTGTTGGTATACAGGGAGAGTATGCAATCGGGGTGGAAGATGGGTGTGTTACGTAGAGGTTGGTGAAATGGATGAAAAGGCGCGAGTAAGAAGTGCAAAGAGAAGGGAGAAGCAGCGAGAGAGTGAGAGACATACTATAACTGTTGCGGAGAGGCGAACTCCATCGGCGTGAAAGCATGCCCGGCGCGACCGAAGCGAAACGGGCAGGTGCACCGTTCGCAGGTGTGAGGTGAGTCGGGTCTCGGATTGGGTAATTTCCCGTGGCATCCGCAGGCTGCTTGCCGCGAGGAAGAAGGAGAGAGCTAGACAAAGAGAGAAATGGAGAGCGAGAGAGAGGGAGAGACGGTAATAGTAAATGTATTCGTTATTCAGAGGGTATAGTGTAGGGTCACGAAGGAAAGTGGAGAATGGGTGATGGAGGGGTGGAAAGTTCGATCGCGGATTCTAAGCTTCAAGAGAAACAGAGAGAGAGAGAGAGAGACAGAGCGAACCGATGGTATGTCCAAAGGGGTTGCTGTTGGTCGACCATCGCGTTCTCGTATATATATATATATATATATATATATATATATATATATATATATATTCATATATATATTCATATATATATATGTATATACAAGGCAGAGAGTACAGGTCGCTATAAGTGGGCTAGTAGAATGCACGGACTCAGAATAGCTCAGCACCGGTGAAGGGACCTGGCGCTTATACGTTCCACTTACATACATTCATACTATTGCCTCCATTACCTCCATTTTTATTATGTATGCCGTACCGATGTCTTTTCCCTTATACCACAACTTTGTTGCACATAGAGACCAAACTATTTTACGATCACTTTGTCCTTCGGTGTCTTGCAAGATGATGCATGTCGTTTCGTGTGGAAATATCGGCGAGTAAAAGCTGGGTAAACCCTTTTTCTACCAATTTTATCGACACTCATGCGGATGTCTTTTTATTGTCCAGGTGAAAATAGACTAGAAATGTATAATTAATTTCCTTTTTATCCTATTGGACTATAATATTCGTAGATATGAAAAAAATAATGCGATTCAGATATCGCAGCATATAAATCACAAACATATTCATTGATGAAATCTGTACACGTATATTCAACCACATTGAATAATTAAAAATCTCATTCCTTGCTGATACATTTATTTTTTATATGATCGCAAGGATATTTAAATCGGATTAATATTGGTTTGACGAAAAAATATTTTGTATCCAACATCAATCCATTTTCAAAATTCAGGCATTCGGTTTTCCACACGTATTTTCGAAACCGTATTTTTTGAGAGAATGCAAAAAAAGATTTTTTTAATATTTCTGAACTACAATATTTCGTTTTAATCCGCCTGATAATGACAGCATACGAGTCTGTTCACCGATCCAAGTAGCGATAACGCTCTGTGCTCCGAGGGACTGCCAGAGTTACAGGCCATCCCCCCACCCATTGCGATGGGTTAGGGCAGCATGTACGTAATATGTTCGTCCATAAATTTATTCTGAATATAATTTTGTGAATGTTTACAAAATTTTAAGTACTCTGGTAAATGAGAAGAAAAAATGTTGATGAATAAATCTTTCCCGAAGAATAAAAAAATACTTGTAATTTATTGTATGATATTCAGGCATTTTACGAATAAATTATTGTACTCAATGCAAATAACTTCTGTTTGAATACACTACATTTTTTTCTGACTGCTACAAGACTAATAAATTTGATCTGAATTAACTAGATTTTTGCTGCATGTATATTATGATATATAACATCGAATTATTGTAATATATGTATATAGTCGGCTCAGTCAAGCCAAAATTATTATCCTTTTGCCGGACGTCGATAGCGCCATTTCTCTCTTTTCTTGCTCTATACATATTCGTCGTTATTCCTCGTCGAATTACGATGTACCAATTACTCAATAAATCGATATTTTCCTCTAACTCTCTTGCTGCTCCATCGCGTGTATATATGAGGATGATAAAAAATACTCGAATCTGGGCTATCGTGACTCGATATACGTACGTGTACTGCCAGCTGGCGCTTCTATTCTTCGTTATATATACTGTACGAGTTCATATGCAATATGCATACGCGTAAACCGACATAGATTGTTGCATGCTCGTATTACCAAATCGACAACACACAAAGCTCGTGGTAAATTCTAAAGGAAAAATTCCATTACAAAGGATCGTGAGCAGAAAAGGATTCGCTGTGAATATTAATTTCTCACAAGCAAGTTTCATAGATCTCTATGAAGCTTGCCAGGAATTATAAAATTTTTTTTAATATATGCAATATTGTATAGAATTATGAGCTCGATATCTAAAACGCTTTTCATTGAAATCATCTCGCTTTGTAATTTCATTTACGCTATTGTACAATACAAATTGCAGTACAAAGTAATATATATATATATATATATATATATATATATATATATATATATATTGCTGATTGGTATCAGTAACTTTAGGCAGATCGCCGGATTATGTTATCGATTGTTTTCGTCTTTGCTGAACTCCACTAATTGATCATTTAAAAAAGTAGTGCGAATCAATGATTTGCACTACGCTAGACACGAAATGCGTGAGAGCTTAACGGGATAAAATAACACCGAAATAGTTGAATTTGGAGCAAAGGGCAATTTCTCTGCTTTATCCGTTTCTCTCGCATATTCCTACCTAAAGTCTCTCACTCGGCATTTCAGCTCTGTCAACCTGTTGATCCTTGTTTCTCCAATGCGGACTCTCTCACTTCGCTCGTCTCCTTTTCAATTCAGTATTCCTTCCTTTCTCTCTGTTTGCTAAAACGCGATGTATATACAGATTGGGATGATATTTATGATAGTAGCTTTGTCGATGTGCCCATAAATTGCAAATCGAATCTTCAATTTCAACGTGCATGATAACAAACGATAATTGATTTATAAATTAATTTTCATCGTTTATTATGAACATTAATATTATTTTAGCATTTATAAATGATCTGACGCCATCCGTGACGCAGCTCTCACTCTCTCGTATCTCTCATCTCAATAGGCATCAAGCTTGATTCCCGGAGGCAATTAACCCATTACCACATAACACGTTGACATATCGCGTTCTCTCACGTGGAGAGTAGCGATTCGTGTGCCACATAACATGTCAGGGGCTTATAAAAAAAATGTGAGCATTTGCATACGAGTTGAAATATCGAATCAGAGTGCATGGATGGTGAGATATGCATGAAGGCATGAGGATAAATAAAATTTTAAACCATTATCGGGCACCGATCAAATTTCATTTGATTATAATAATTTATTTAAAATAATTATATAATTATTATAATCATTCATTTATAATTAACATTGTCAGTGCACAGCTCGGTTTTAAATGTTCACTCGAAGTATCTTGACAAGTGACATATTTTCTACAGCTCGAAATCAAATAATTCGAGTACCCCAAAAATTTTAGAGCAACCATAAAATTTATTTCATTGAATTAGAAATATATATATATCGTAATCATATAAAATTTTCAACCATCATTGAAATAATTAGAATTAGAATAAATTATTTTCTATTCTCGTGATGCTTTGTTGCATTACTAAAATCGTAATTTCATCACGAGAAGGCCCACTAATACGAGCCGATGAGCAAAAGTCAGTAATGTATGTACACGTAACGTCGTTTCGAACTTTAACCTCTGTCCTGGCTCAGCGTGTGTGGTGGGTAAAAGGGGCTGACAAATAAGACGATAAGAAAGTATAGGATGGATAAAAAGTAGGTTTCACGAGGGCACGACAGACACGAAGCGCCTATACCGCAAGCGCCACCACTTACTTATTCACGAGTCTCGTGTATTCCTTGATGTGGAACGATTGAATTCTTCATATGTCAGGGCTACGTATAGTGAACCCTCGATATGTGTAACATGTACGTGTCTGTATTGGAACAAGGCAGAGGGCTCGTTCGACTATTCTCGTTCCGTCACTCATGAACGTTGAGTGACAGCGTTGAGGGACTCAGATTGAGAGAAGGGCTTTTGGGTGAAATCCTACCATCAATTAATGCAACTTTCCTCAAAGTGATTGTGGGTGCAAAAAATCTGCATACAGTGTACGATAAATACATGAAAAATCGTATCGGTGTTATCCTAATAGTATTTCATGATGAGATTTTAATTTTACGAGCATTGAGAGCTATTTTTATGAAAATCGCAGTGTACTCTCATTTAAATTTGAAGGGATCTTCGACATTAGAAAAAACAATAACAATCGACCGTGCTCTACCATTTCGAATACTTTTGAAACTAAAAATATTTGAATGGTCCACAAATGCATCCATTGGGAAATAGGCCAAAAATTTCGTTCCAAAGTCAGTTTACTTTTTATGTAACCGATGATTTCATAGTCGTCTCGACACTTTTGACTACGTCCCAAAGGTGCCATAGTTCGAAATGATAATACATTGAAAGAATATGAATATGCAAATAATATTGGCAATATTAATTTATATCCTCCCACTGCTCACGTTTTGAAACTTGATTAACATGACGGAATATATTATTGAATTTGTGGAGATGCGTATAAAGTTTCAGCCTCACATTTTATGTTGCTGAGCTCCAAACATTTCATCAGCATATTTAAGCTTAAGCGAAGGAGTTTATATGAAAATTCCAATCGTTCAATCGGCATGAGATTTGGAAAATCGTAGATAAAATTAATGTCTGCTAAGTGATCGTTAAAAATTCTGCAATTGTGACATTAAGATAAAATTTGTTTGGTAACTCCATTAAAAACTTGCAATGACGAGACAAAAAATCCCCAGTATCTCATTTCAAAAACATATGTTTCTCTTTTATGTTTCAGGTAAGATAAATTTTACGGACAACTTTACTTATACATCACCGTCATCTTCTTCGCTTGCATTTCTTTATCTCTGTCAAAAAGACTTATTGCTCAAGGTAAGAAAGAGAAATAAATTGATGGTAGAGTGTATTATGCATCGTTTCACAGCCGGGAGGGATTATAAGACGATTAGGAAGTATCTTTAAACAATATTTGAAGTTTGCCAGGATCTTCAGCTCGAGAGAGAGAGAGAGAGAGAGAGAGAGAGAGTACTCAAAGACTCGTTGTTCTTTCGTTGAGGACGAGTGTAAATCATCTCCTAATCTCAATTCAGCGTGGCTGTGTTAGCTCTGGCTATGGGTTTTCGGTGAAAACTGAACGTTCTTAAGGATATAATGGTAATCATGTCTTAGTGTGGTGGTGGCGATGGTGGCAGACCGCAGTCTCAGCAGCCAACGGCAAGAGACTCGCTCGTGACAAATGGCTTTTAATTTCTCGAAGCTGTTTACTCGAGGTGGTCGCCCAACCTCACCGAATTAATTGGCCTTCTCTCTTGTCCCCACACTCTGATCTCAACCACTTTCCTTATCCCACCCTCTTGCGACCCGTTTTTCTTCCCCTATCCGCCGGGAATTCACCGGAAGCCGTTATCTTATCGTCGGCCACTTAAACCATCGCTACCCCCCGTCGGTGTTCAAGCGTATGCTCGGGGTGGAGCTCGAGCGCTTTTGCTCCCCGCGAGACGGTTCTTGAAGCCGCCATTCTGCTCACCGAGCCACTACTACCCAAGCTGCCCTCCTCCATCCCGCTCTGTGAAGGTACACAGAACGTCAGATCTAAACCGGCGATCATGAATGCAGAGACGGGCCGCGTGTAAGCCTCTTCGGGCTCTGTTTGCACAAACTCGCTACGTACTCCTGATGTGCTATATATTATATACATATATATTGTAGACAGAGGAAGGAAGATAGAGGAAGAGGAAGAGAGAGAGAGAGAGAGGATTCTCGGTGCTTCTCCATCTCTTGTTCCTTCTCTGGTGTTCGAAAATGGGATCCTTGGCGCTCATCGTCCCTCTGTCTACACACAGTGTACTAGTGTTACACTACACTCTCATGACTATCCACATACATCTATTTACAGTGCACACAACGTACTTTGATACGTTACAATGGTATGTACCGAAACTGGGGCTACTTGGCGCACTTTTTACATTCCATTTTTAATTTATTTCCTCGAACCACAAATCATTTTGGCCTTTGGCAAACACCAATAACTTCGCTACATAAAAAACATTGCAAATTGGTTCGGCCGTTTGGTTAATTTATCGCTATCTGAAAACTTTGAGTCTTCACAAAGAGTTCCATGTAAATTGTTTATTGTCAAATTTATGAAATGATGGTAACTTATCGCTGATAGCGTGCGACCATTTCTAGAAGACCTTCTAATAGTGCTATATTATTATTATGCTGAGGGCCAACTTTGGCCACATGAGCTTAATCGACAATTCCCACCGCATCCTCGGGAGCCAGGTTTTGAGAGACAACGAATAGGAGTCAATTTTCAAGCTAAAATAATGTAGATGAAGGATCGATCGATCAATTCAGAATGACAAGATCGATTATAATTCAGCATCACTCAAAATTTGATTGTTAAATTTTTGTTGATCTGGTGAAACTAATAATATGGCGTATCTTCATCAATTTTTACCGAAAATTTTTCGAACTCACGCCATATTTAGGGGATGAACGTACACATTGTCTGAAATTTATTTAGATTTTTGTATAGCAAAGCAACGGAGATATCGGAAATGTGACAAGTAAGCCCTGCGTCAAGTAACCCCGGGCTTTCCTGCTTGAGCATTTCTCCCTCCGTTCTGGCGACGACGAGAGACCCCCGTTATCATCCCTCTATCGAGTGGATATATGTGCTTAATATATATACTGAGCTTGTCTTGTGTTGCTATGGGCTATGCTCTCGCATCTCATCCACTTCACCTCTGAGATCTATCGCTCATCTTGATGCACCCCCGAGATCCCCTGAGCGTTTGTATGTCGGACGTGTATATGGTATACTACCCTCCTGCATATCCGTCTCAGCATATGTAGGTGAATCTAATCAAAATTAGGGAGCTTCCTTGCCACCTATACGAACGTTAAGTCCTTATCAGTAAAATTTATTAGTGAAATTTTGCAATATTACTAAGAGTCACCTTTTCTTGGGAGAAAGTTTCATTTCGATTTGTTTCGTCGTATCATGGCATACTATTTAGATCTACTGGATTTTCATCTTAAAACGTCAGGAAAATTTGATGTATAGCGAAACAAATGACTATTAAGTCGAATGACTCTGAAACGAATTTTCGTCATACCGCGATAGTCTTCTGAAATCCAAGTAGCCAAAATTCACTTCGCTCCTATATGCCTTCAGCTGTTTGTAACGCTAACAACAAATTCATCATAAACTTTTGTTTTTTACACAGAAAAATTTATTCCCTGACTTTTCTGAATACATATGAATTTCGCGAGAATTTTCTCTTAAATTTAAAGGAATTTAAGAGTTTTTGAGAATTTTGAAACACTTTAATTATGAAGTTGATTGTTGCAAAAGGCTTTGAAGCTTCTTAACTGTAAGATGAACCCTCTCTATGAAAAAATATTTGAAATTCACGATGGTCCATCAATCAATTCAATTTTCAAAATGGAAGGAAAATTCTCAAACAATTCAGGTGTTTTCAGTTAATTCGGGCTATATATTTCGTAAGTATATGAGAAATATTACTTTCTGTGAAACACGTTGAACGAATTTTTTCAACTAATTTGTTGATAATTTTTCCGTATTATTTTACAACGTGAACATCCTTACTGTCTTCAATATGGTTAATGTTTTTCACATTTGTATCGTTCTCATATATTATACTATTTTACAAATATATATGTACCGGATGTCTTATGGCCTTTGGTGCGTTTCCCGCTTCAGCCACCGGTTGGTATCTATATATGAGCCTCTGTGGGTGCTACGTGAGCATCTGTCAATGAATGTGTGAGCCTCTATGAATGTGCGTGTATGCGCGTTCAAAGGAGAAAGCTGACACTCCCAATCTCACCCTCTGTCTGGCTGGGCTCAAATGGAACACCCGGACTATGTAGAGCCCCCAATATATATGTACATGGCGGTGGCGGCGACGGTGGGAAAATATTTTTATAATATAGACGCATATATATATATATATATATATGTATACAATTCATCCCCGTGATGTTTAACGAGATTTTGCACGATTTCTTTCTTTCAACTCACTCACGCTTTCCACCCTCGTTTTTTTCTGTCGTATCGCTAAACAACGACGACGACTACTGAGTTAAAGCACACTCACGCCAAGCGTCATGCGGGTGCACAATTTCTGCACCGGGAATGGCAGATGTGACTCTCCTGTCTCTGCTTCTTCTTCTTCTTCTTTCTTCATAGTCCTGTTTTTTTCCACTCGCTCTGCCTCTTTCTCTATCGTGTTTTTTTTTTTTTCATCTCGACAAGCTTACTGTGTCTGGCTGACTCGAAGGGCCGCGCGAGCGCATCACACACAACTCTTTTTTCTTACTCCTTTATGAATTCTGGAATTTTTCAAAATCACCCCTCTGGAACGAGACGAGAGTCAACGCTGTATACACTCCCCTATGTGCTGTATTACTACATTCATATATCTATGGGTACAAAAGATGAAGGACGTCCATTTAGAATATTTGCAACAGGGTTGATAGTATCGAATTTTACAAGTAGACATATACTTGTAAATTGTATTTTTATATTTGCGATAGCGTGGTATTCGAGGAGTGCTGAGTCGAAATCGGTTCCGTTAGTATTCTATGAGAAAAGTTATAAATCTAGAAATTAGAAATGAGGGAAAGTGTTAAAAAAGGGTCTGTGAATACTTGTGTAAGAAGAGGTGTCTAAGGGTCGCTGTGCAAGGTAAATCGATGTGTCGTTACGTTACACACAAGCAACTCTCATCCCTTACAAAGTCAGCCATGTAAGCCCAACCAGCAGGAAACAGGAGAGGATACAATAATTGAGCGACACGCGTACTAGCAGTTGTGAAAAATAGGCAGCCACAGGCCGGAAATTTTTATTAATCGAATAAAGGAGCCAAATCGATATCCAATAGGATGGCCAACGGGGCACACAAGAAAAATTAACATTGCAATTACATTCCACTCGAAAATATCTTTGTTTTTCCCGAACATCATATCGGGGACTTCCCGAAAGATAAGGGGAAACTCCCAATCTCCAATATCTCTTGGCAAGACAACAGCGAGGAATCGAAAGTCGAAAATTCTCAACGTCACGTGAGTACTTGCCTCAGTAGTTCCAGCTATTACCGGCATTGTCTGTGAGCAGCCCCGTACAGCAATGGCGAGGTCAAGGAGCATCGATACGCCGGCAGATCGGGCAAATATTACACAGAAAAATGTCAAGATTGTGGTGATTCTGAAAACTGTGACGTCTGAGTAAGGGATTGCTCCCCCGACAAGGCCCATCGACATATTTTCGAGGGGTGAAGTGTGTTTATGCTCTCTAATATGAAAGAGGAAAATTGCGAATAGCGCATAAGATTATTCACGAGCAGTTTTGCTGAGGACAAAAGATAAATGGTGGATGTGTGCTCTTTGCCGTTCATTCTGAGTATTATTCCAACGAGCTGTCACTATTGACCTAAAAAATTGGTTTCGGTATCAACGCGTCGGAAAAACGTGATCAAAGAAAACCACACGATGGGCAGACTCACTGCGATCGAACCTACAAAATAATAGCAATTGTCACCCGTATGCTTACCTCTATACTTTGAGCATTTGGTACGAGTCGCAAATTAATTGCCGAAGCCAGCGTCACTGAGCAATGTCCTGAAGAGGAAGTGAATGCTCCTCATTCCGTTTGTGTCGATTTTTCTCAATCGATTAGACCTCGCTCGATATTTTCTTTACTCGTTTTTTTTTTGTATCGAGGTCTTTATTTTCAATAATTATTACACTGTGTGTTAATTATAATCACCGTTGTGCAAAAAAAAAGGATATGGAAAAAATGCTTTCTCATGAAGGGTACTTTTTAGAGGGGAGGAAAGTACAAGGAAGCAGATTTCAATATCTTTTCATAGGCCTTTTTGCGGTCACATGAAAGGCCTGGCGCTTTAATACCGGTCAATTAGACGGACAACGAATGCACTTTGTAATTTATTCTCACCCCATTGCCTTTCTCAAGGGATCGAGAGTACAAAGAACGCAATACAATATGAGTATTGTTTTACTTCGCGCATAGCTCGATATATTTTTTCAACCAGAATATAATTCGAAACTTTAAATGGTAAAAACGAAAAGGACGTTGCGCATTATCCTGTATCGTCCTTTTCGTTCTGGGTACTCTGTCTCGCTGTCGCAATTCCGCTCGTGAGAAAGAAATAAAAACTAGTGACAGCACGTACTGAATGCTACGTGACATCCCCATTCGGCTGCCTCCTCGCCTTACTAGCTGGTGGCCATTGCTGTCCAGTAAAAAGGTGGCTGGGTTAATTCCCTGTATTGTCGTGGTACCTAAGCAAAACCATCTTTTTCATAGCAGCCTCCGATCTTCTCGTATTTTCTCCATGCGCTGCTTCTTCTCATTCTCACCTCTCAATGGAAGAAATAAAGATTGTCTGCTCTCTCTCTTCGTCAGCTTCGTCGCGTACACTCTGATATTCCAAGAGGGCTCGTAAAAATGGCTGTAGTACGAGTGTTTCCAACTTGTGGTTAGTACCGAATTTAACGGCGTACGCTCGTAAAATTTTCTATGTGTGTGTGTGTGTGTGTGTAGTGTTTGTATATGTATATACATGACATTCCATTTTCCGAGAGACTCCTCAACTTCGTATTGTTTTTTTATCGTATACCATCCTAAACTCAGCTGAGTCCACGATGTCATCGTTCAGTTGGGCGTTAATGAACGTTCCACGTCTCACTCACGTTTTATCTATACAGTTGTGTAACGCGCCAAGTATTTTCGCTCACCCAGTACCGAGTCCCGACAAGCAGTCATAGATCTTGTAATTTTTGTATCTCATCCACATAATATATTTTACGATGCAAATGAAACATCACATGTCTACGAAAGTATAATAGAAATATTTACCCCCATATTTACCGATCATTCCTTTCAGGGAGTCCGAAATAACTTCGTCAAAGTTCACATCTTGGTAAATTCATTAAATGACTCTCAAAATTTATGCTTCGGTAAATATGAACTTTGACATTGCATAACATAGATGGCATATAATAGATAGACCCCGATCGTCACACAGAATTTTCAGTCGATCGAACTTTAGCCTCAGAAATACATATAAATACCTTTTTTTGCTACCTTCGAGTACACATTGGGTTTCTGAGACTCGGATTTTAGTGCCCAACATTAGAGCCTATAATTTTGGATAGAAAGAATATTATCTTGGATTTTGTTAAGTTGTAGAAAAAATTATCAAAATACGTGTCGATTCTATTCTTCGCCAAATGATTCCGTTTGAGTGTACGTAAATTTAGAGCCACAAGGCCCTTTTTGCAGGATCCGAGAGAGCTATGTGTACGATCCAAAAGTTAAATAGTCAAAATCGGGCAACCCGAAATTTGTTTAAACAAATTCTTATCTAGAGAATCGAAAGGAGAAACATAAAGATACATAAAATTTAGCCCTCTGATCAATAATTTAGGACGATAATTTAAACGTTGTTAAATCTTAAATTTGAAAAAAGACCTATGCTTTGCATTTTAAAAGTATGGCGTGTCAAAGTTTCCAGTTTATGCCAACTACCCTTATCGTGGCTCGAAACTTAAAGAGAAAATCCTCATCTGACTAATAAAATAAAAAACAAGAACAAAATATCCCTAGGAATTGGATTCTTTGCGCCATACATTATACGCCCTAAGTCATTTCAAACTTTATATTTTATATTTGGAGATGCAGAAATTTTGTCGATCATTAATGTTAATCGCGTTATAAACGGAATTGCTGAAAAAGCGGGTTGAAAAATCAAGCTGGCTCGCTAGCTGTGTTATATAGTGGATTTAGGGTCGGAGTATAACGTCATAGTACGTCGCTACGAATTTACCTTATCGAACTCGATCTCTTTTTGATGTATGTAGAAATAAGAGACGAAAAGAAAGAGGATGAGAGGGAGAGAGAGAGAGAGAGAGAGAGAGAGAGAGAGAGAGAGAGAGAACAAGAGCAATTTAACTGGGCTGAGCTATGATGCTGAAATTAAATAAGTTCAGCGTCGATCCAGTCAACTCATTCAACCCAGTATACAATTTGCGTGTGTGTGGGAGTGTCTGTGTGTGTGTGTATGTGTATCAGACTGGGAGAGACGAAAAACAGCAAGAGAGAAATTCCAATCGATCGATGCTCTTCAGGGATGAAGACCCTCGATAGCAGCCCGTCCGATGGACTCTCGACCTACTTCATAATTACAAAGCGCCGTGGAATAATACAGAAAAAATGTTCTACACACTCTCTCTCTCTCTCTCTCTTTCTCTCTCTCATTCTCTCCGATTTGCCCCCCACATCCACGGCGTAGCCTCATAGTAAGACTCCACGCAGCCACGCTCGGTTACTACTACCACTGCTGAAGCCCATACATACCTGGTGCTCGTGGTAATTTTGAGAGAAACTTTGCTCACAGCACAGGAATATCGATGTTGAAGAGTAGTCAAGGAGGTTATTATGCGCCAGGCCAACCAGACGAATTTGAATAAAACAAGCAGAAAAAAAGGCGAATTAGAAAATTGAACGAAAGCGGAATCCGGCTGCTTGTTGATGAAAAGAATTCAACAAACTTATAGATATACTAATCGCTTAATTAGACTATATATTCGGTATTGAGCGGGTTTAGTCAACCTCGTCGAGGGTGGGAAAAGGACTGATCAGTCAAGGGAAACATATAACGTAATAAAAAATATATATGTATAAAAAGAGCGATAATAGAGACAGCGAATATTAATTTTCTGAAATCGAACTTTGCACCTGGTCCCATTAAGGGAAGAGGGGAATGAATTTAATAAATTCCAACAATTCAGTATGGATGCAAACTTGCACCTAACAAGTTGCTTTTGATCTAAAAAGTTAAGAACTAGTTCGTATATCGTCTTAAAACGTTATTCAGCTGGATCACATCTCCAAAATGTCTTTTATGCATATGACAAGTTATTAACTAGTTCTCCTGAATTGTATTTCATAATGTTTGAAATATCAGTAAGAGGAACTCCAAGTATCAAATATTCTCAATATAAATTCGCGTTATCGCATAAGAAATAGATTAAAAAATTCGATCCATGTTTTATTAGAATAAAAATTAGTTTTCATTCGATAGAAATCAGATAATTGAGGTTCAATAAGATTTTTTAAGTATTGAAAAATAATTTGGACCTCTCATAAATCAGATGTGATGGGCGAAAAATATTTCGGCCATGTCGAACGATCAAGTAACAGAAGCTGGATGAATGTATCGATTTTATAAAATCTCCTCTTATCCCATAGACACGGCAAGGATTTGACAAAAGGAGTCTAAGGGTCCAGCATGAAACTTTACAAATTTTGCACGAGAAAGCCGAGTCTCTCTTGTAAAGTGATACGCCCATTAGATGAAGAAGAAGCCCTTGTGCCAACGGGATGATCGTATATCAAAAAACCGAGACTGTTGAGAGCACCACTTCCCCTGGATCGATAGGGGGTAGCACGCGAAACATGCCATCGAATAGAGGCTGTCTGAAGATTGCCCAAGGCAAAGGGAACGACGAGGACGAACGAGAGAGAGAGAGAGAGAGAGAGAGAAATTGATTGATTGATTGATTGATAAATTTATTATGCCGTAGCACGCTTTGAGGCAAATTGTGATATACAAAGATATAATAGTGATAATTGTAGACTTGAACTTAAATGCATTCTATGAAACACAATAGAAGTTTCAGGGCAAACACGAGGTACATAGATTTAGTTCGGAAAATATATGTGAGAGTTTACATTAGATCTACGAGTAGATACAAATAGATAATCGTAGGTTGGAATCTAGAGATATCACGTGAGAGAAGGTGTATGGGATGAGCCAAGAATATGGGTGAATATAATTATGAAAAAATGTAGACAATAATTACAAATTTCAATCAAGTCCCTCTTATAAACACCTTATCAACATATCGTTATATATACTGGTGCGAAAAAAAGTCCCGCACACAAATGTACTTGATGCGAGAGTCTGTCGTCTCTTGATGTTCCACAACCTTCAAAACTCATTAACAATTATTACATCGTACGAATGTTGTTAGAACATTTTTCAATTTTAAGGTTATCCAACACACGTAACCGGCGATAATACATATAATTAGTTTTTTTCACGAAACGCAACAGTCGTCAGACATTTTTGTCGAATAACAAACTCTCTTGTAAATATGTTATTTAATCTTCTATCTTTTGGACCGTTTTTTAAGTTATACGTGTCGGTGAATTGTTATTGCTATAATACACAAAGTCTCAACCAGTTACACCTCTTAAGCCTCATTGCTGGCGTACAAATTTTAAGTGAGCCAGGCCTTCGACAGGCATCTGGACTAAGTACACTATTTTTTCCTGATTTTCATTTGCTAGTTTCACAACACTGTACATCTCTTGATATAAGTTCAATGATGTTAGCGTTAGTTAAATTAAGATTCGACTAAATAGATTCAAGTTGAACATCTGAAGATGATGCCTCTTAGGCAGAGGGGTGGGTAGTAGAATCGCTGACAATCATTCGTTCGTTCGTTATATTCGTTTATTCGTTCCTTCTACAGAGAGAGAGAGAGAGAGAGAGAGAGAGAGAGAGCAAATATTACTCTCACGTTCTTGTTCTAATATAATAGATTACTTCACGATGTACCAGCATAGTGAGAATATCAAAAAATTTCACACTGTCATAAAATTTCGTTGTTGGTACACGAACGTGACATAGAATTCCAATTTATGCTCTCGCGAATGTGTGTTTTGTGTATTCCTCGTCATTTTCCGCGTTTCAACGCACAGTGAAAGTAAGAGGGAGTGGGAGAGAGAGAGAGAGAGAGAGAGAGAGAGAGAGAGAGAGAGAAATAGAGCTAAAGTGCATTTTATAGGCGACACGAGACGAGATATGAAATACACAAGCAGCATGCTCTCTGGTTCATATGTAGAGAGTAAAGGTAAGTTCTAGCACACACACACACACACACACACACATACAAAAACAGCTCGCACGGTAAGAGTAACAAGCCAAAATAAATAGCTGACTGCCAATTCCTGCTGTTGTCGCAATATTTGCGATGCAACTTTTCCCTCCCAACCCTCTTTCTCTCTCTCTCTCTCCAGTTTATGGGACACGGAAAAGGGGCCTTCCTGGTTTCATCACCCTCTAGTACATAGGTGTAGTGTGGAGGTTTGTATACGCAGGGTGATTCAGAACTGAGGCAATTTCTACCAATAGCGTAATATGCGTGATAAATTCAGAACATTTATGTTATTATTATTATTATTATTAGTATGATTTCAGGTTCATAGGTCACCAAGTATACAAATTCTGGTCGAATACTCGAATCATACTTTTAGTTAGAAAGGTATTCGCTACGGGCAGATGGTACGTTCACTGATAGCTATGAGCTTGTTCAGATAAACGAGGATTATATAATTTTTATAAAATGATAATCGAATGTGGGCGACCCAAGCATTTTTCAGGATTAATAGCAAATCTTTCGTACAATATGATGCAAAAAAGAGCTCACAAAAACATCGTGTCGATTTTATAGGATAGATAGAATCTTCTACGAGCAGACTTACTTCTATCTTCACGCTCTCCCATTGCCTGAAATAGTACCAAAATTCGCCACCATAACCACTGACTGTTAGGTTATCCCCACTTTCCACAATTTGCATACAGCGAATGGGTGGAGCATCATTACTACGGGCCGATCGGTCCAACTCGACATCGCGCCAGTACTGGACCGCGTTGCGTCGACCCGGTTGGCTGAAGCCAGTCTCGGCTAACTTTCCTGCAGCAGAATTCTCTAACTCGATATCGATGATTTCCGGTATCGTTAGTGAGCGATGGTCCTATGAGATCTGTGACTTTCTCCAGGATCATTCGTGCAATTGGCTGTCGCTAGTTAACGACAGCGGTAATTGTCGCTAACGAGTTTGAGAATCCTGCCACATGGGACCTTACAGTTGCGGGCTCTAACTGCCCACTCTGGTTCGTTAATTAATCAAAAATCTCGTACCGCAGACAATTTTTTGTGAAAACAGAATTCGCGATTTTAAGTTGCCGCAAATCTGGATCACCCTGTATATAAATGTGTATATGTATATAGAGCGACATGCGAAACGACAATGGACAAAACTTTTCCAAGCTCCTCGTCGACCTCATTTTCTCGTTGCAAACGCAGAAAAATTGACGCAGCTGAGCTCGTCCACTACTACAAGCATAGAATTGAGGACTCGAGAAAGCCACTCTCGCAAGCTAATGCCCCGTTATTGCATACGATTTTTTAAGCGTTTTCATATTTTGTAGATTATCCATAAAGTGCATCAGAACCGAGAGATTTTTTTTTTCCTCTTCTCTCTGCCTACATTCAGACTGTTGCAGTCTTTTCAAAATCTTCTCCTCTGTGCTTGCATTCTCCTGCCACCCTCGCACACACTAGTAGTCCTTATAAATGTTATGTATATGTTAGACTACCTGAATTTTTTTTTTTACTCCTCACTTCATGAAACTCTAGTTCATACTATAATGTTGAACTTGGCAAAAAAAATCCGTCCGTTTTTTCTATAATAATTGCAAGTGATAGCACAAAAAGCTTTGATCTGTTATTTGATTAATCAAATAGCAAATATATTTTGCAGGTATTGTCACCTACAAAATCAGTTTCTACAGTTTTCAGATGGGAATAATAATGTTTTCAATACAATGAAGGAGACTTTGAATGTTAACGTTATAGAGAGATTATTCAGTTTTAATGCGATTTATTAAAACATTTTAGCCTACACAATTTCGAAAATGTTTGATATCGCGTAAAATTTAATTTTTTAACTTTTCGAAAAACTATCATCTGATTAATATACATAGCTATCAAGCACACAAAATATTCTGCTAACCGGAAACAGGTTCAAGAATGACGAATTCAACAAAAATGAAATTATTTTCTATGACAAAGCCCATATGTTTCTCAACGGATATGTTAATAAAAATTATAATTTCTGGTAAACCGGAATTCCTCATTTCGAAAATGAGAGATAGCTACATCCAATGAAGGAGATGATTTCGTGGTATCCATTGAATTCATCGAAACGATCGTGGCTGGAAAACGAGGTGATTTTTTACTTTTTGCAAAAAATTTTGTCATCCAGCTTATCTACAACATTATGAATTATTATTAATGTCCCAATTGTAATGTCGAATTCGTCTACTTTGGACATGACTGTACAGCCAGTTACACTTTGAAGGAAAAGACAGAATTGTACATTCGAGAGTCAAAGGCCCTTTTCACTGGAGGGTGAGAATTTAGACGACATACAGCTTCAGGCTGAGAAATCCGGAAAAGCCCCGGAAAAACAGTAAATAATAATATGGAGGGTGAGCGACGGGTAAAGCTCTCTAGGGTGCGAGCTTTCAGAATCGAGAATGGTTGACGGCGCACACCGTCTTCAGCGATTCTACCGAGTATTCTATAGATATATTAAGGTCACACTCTTTGTCCGAGATGTCCGCACGACCACCGTGACTTAATGAATTAACTTTGCATTGTTAATTGCTTTCGGGGCCTCTCTCTCTCTCTCTCTCTCTCTCTCTCTCTCTCTCTCTCTCTCTCTCTCTCTCTCTCTCTCCCCCCTCTCTCTCTCTCTCGCTGCTAATATACAATTACGGTGTTGCGTGTGTGTGTTTCAACTTTAGACTTCCGCTGTTTGGATTTCGCCTCTTGGACTCCTCGTCTCTGGAGTGGAAAATGTATTAACTTGTGGCTAGAAACGGAATTAAATTTACAATAGTACTTACGAGGTATGAGGAAACTGTAAAATATTCTACAGTGCTGATGCAACGAGAAAAGTTAATGTGTTTTATGGTAATTATTTTTTTTTGCTCCAACAAAGTTTATTAACAACTATTAATTGAATTGTATGCATATTTTATTATCCCATCATCATAGAGGAAGCTTTGTTTTCGGGAAAAAAAGTGTTCCAGTTTTTTATATCGGAGCAATATACTTGATGCTCCAAAAAGTCGAAAAAACGTATCGAGAAAAAATGTCCACATAAGTGTGTATGCGATGCACACTGCAGTAGTTTTGCACGCCATGAGAGCTGCCAATCTCCCTTATTCGATACAATTTTCCGGAAGATTCATCCACTCCTTTGGATTTTATGAGATTTTTCGTTATGCCAAAAAAGTTTGTTAAGAGCAGAACTCTCGCAATTTTCGGGCTATCAGACTAAAAGTTTTTACACAAATGTATTATGACAGAATACTATTTGCTATTTAGTTTGAACATAATCGGCAGAACCAGTAAGATTTTATAAAATTTTGAAAATTTCGAGAAATGTAAATTTTAATCCTTAACCTCCAGTTAACTTCAAGCTATTAATACATTATACAATATTAAGCATTATTAGTACTGATAAAATATTTAATCACTAATATTTACCACCCGAAAGTTCAGGTGGAAAAGCTACATATTGAAATTTGCAGGTTGCTTTCTTGTAATTTTCACCAATTTACAAAGGGTCCTTTATGAGGAAGCCAATATTGGAAAAAATGTGCTCATGAGGGGAACGTTGGAAATTGGTAAAAATTACGATAAAGCAATGTGCAAACTTCACTTTGCAACTTTTCATTGTTTCTGTGTGCTGTACATTTTTAAAAATTGTCATAATCATTAAATTTTAATCAAATGAATCCATATATCCCAGGGTGGCTTCTCTGCAGTGAATACTTGGCTCCATTATATCCTCCATAACATAAGCCATTCACGACTTTATCCTTTCATGAATGACGCGTGTCATTATTGATCATTGGTCACCGATCACTAATCACTCCTTTTGATAGGTCCAATGGCATTGGAAAATCTCTTGCATGCATCCCACCCTCCCTGTCCCAAGAGTCGCATATTCTCTACTTTATTTTCTACCTGCACCCTTTCCATCAGAGAGGATCGAGAGAGGAAGACTCGAACAAGAGAGAGAGAGAAAAATATGAAAGAGCACTCAGGATATTACGACAGACGTCATTCGGTTTTCGCTAGAGAGTTTTCAACTCGGTAGAAACGAGTTCGATGACTCTGGTGTCGTGACCTTCTTTCACACAGCGAAAGCGTCGCAAAACCTCGGAGAAAATGGGGCAAAATGAAACTTCGAGGACGAAAACACCCTGAAAATCGCGACTTGAGTTCGAATATGGACAATTTTTCCCGTTGAAGCTGCTAAAATTACGTAGAGGGAACGAGAACCAGAATTTAAGGTGTCATGGTGTTCCTTCCATGGTTTTCATCGTGCTTCGATACCTATTCGTATTACGGAAAAGCTTTTCAATCATTGGTTATAAAATGGAATTCCCTCTCTCCAAGAACACTCCTCGACGCTAAAATACATAAAATTTATAGCCATAATTCAGTTGAATTAATTTATTTCAATCAATCGTATGCATCGAACGGATCGAATTTATTCCATTTTAAAAAATTTGTTTGCAATCACAATTAATATAATCCACGAAAAGTGTGGTTGTTGCTCTTATTGAGTATCAAATAGTTTTTAGTCCTTAATTGTGTTATGTGACCAATAAAATGAAGCCAAATTTTACTTTACTTTTGGAACGATCGGTGTAGGTGGTTCCATTAGTTATTTATGGTTTATGGTTTATGGTTAGAATCGTAAGACATGTTCATAAAAGCCTATTCATAATAATTGATAAGATCCACATGGTGTTATACAAATGAAGAATTTTTCATTTTCGAATAATAATTGAAGAATTTTGGATTGGGAAGTAACAAATGACAATAATGAAGTCTAATTAACAGACATAAATTGTTATTGATGTATTAAGAGGGGAGAGATATATTATCTTATGTCTAATCTAGGTGATATATTCATGGGCAGAGAGAAGAGTACGGTAAAAATTGCTAGGCAGTATAGTAAATGGTACAGATGACGTTCGGGAGCCATCAGTACCAGTAATTTGCCAGCACCTTGGTAAATTATATCATTTAATCCAGCAGGAAGAGTGCTAGAATCTTGAAAGTTTTGCAACAACGTGCGCTAGAATCCTCCAAGCTATCGCGACGGCACCCAACAGTGGCACTAAAATGCCATCTGTGCAATTAATTTTTACTATACTGACATACATCATATTTAGAAAAATTACATATAGATTTGACGATATCTCAATTTACCAACAATATTGAATATTGGAATTCTTCAATTTTGAAAAAATATATATATATATCTTTCAAAGACGTGCTTTTTGCGGTGCCAAACAGTGTGTTAACTTTTCAGCATGAATATATGACGTAGGGCACAGATTAGGTAACCCCCCATAACCTTATAAATTGCGAACGAGTTATATCAATAACTTTATTTGAATAATAATAATTCAAATAAAAATGGCTCAATAAGTTTGCCACGAAATTGTGATTTTTCCTTGAAAGGGCCATTTTATCACTTTTTCCACCATTCGTGGTACAAAAAAACTGTACAGCGCAGAAACACAGGGGGTGAAAGAGAGCGAGAGAGATAAAGAGAGAGAGAGAGAGAGAGAAGGAGATTGCGGTACAGAGCTCTGCGATGTCCCTGTCATTGCCTCCACCAGTACCGTTCACACACATACACATCGCCACCATCCACGTAATTTATTCGAAACGCATCGGGAACGCAGAAGCAATAACTCAAAATGGGACGGCGCGAGAGCAGCACCGAGCGCATATATACGCGGCTGGCAAATCGAGCGAGCGACGGCTGGTCGTCCGTCCGCGCTCTGTAGTGTCTCGTTGTATAGTCGGTATATATGCATATAAATGTATGTATATAATATACAAAGGTAGTCTCTTACCAATAAAACATGGGGATGGAATACCCCCATTCTCTGGCCTCATTCTTATATTTTACTTTAAATTATATTTTTTGCTTGATAAACAAGGAAAAATCGGGCAAAATAAATTTTAATTCCTATTTGAAATATTAAAATTTATTACAACGAGAGTATTCTCGCTGATCAATTATCTGGCATTGAAATTATAAAATTATACTTTCTCCTTTTCTTATACTTTTTTTAAAACGTACTTTTCAAGTGAACGAAGAATAACGTGCAATGTATATACTTCAATCGTTATTTCATATATTTATATTCGTAGACCGTTTGCAATTAAAATCTCTATTAGGAAGTCCGATAAAAAAAAACGTGATTCCCGTATTACATCATATGCTCCAGTTATCACGGTCATTATTATTCGGATTTTTAAACGATCCTCTTCGTATAGACGCACGAGATAGCTCGATAAGGGATGGGAAACAAGTATATAATGGAGACACAGCTTGAGACTAACGATCCTCTGCTGCTTCCGGGCCAATCCAATTTCCTCACAATCGTGCGCTCTCGTTCTTCCTCTCTCTCTCTTTCTCTCTCTCTCTCTCTCTCTCTCTCTCTCTCTCTCTCTCTCTCTCTCTCTCTCTCTCTCTCTCTCTCTCTCTCTCTCTCTCTCTCTCTCTCTCTCTCTCCCTCTCTCCCTCTCCCTCTTTAGGGGATTTGGCCCAAGGCACATTCTAAATAAACAATTCTCAACTCTGAAATGTCTTTTCTTTCTGTCGATCTCTGCTACTCTCACTCTCTCCTTTCAATATTTCCCAAGTTCTTGTCTGACTCTTACACCCTTTCTCTACTTGGCTCCTCACCATTTCTTTCCTCTCCGTACACATATGTATATATATATATTCGATCATATTCCACCTTTGCCGATTGTTTTGAGATTTAATACTCATATACGTATATTTCTACCGATTATAATAAATCCACTGATGCGATTTTTTCGGTAAGAAAATAATACGAAGAAGTGACGAAAAATATCAAAAGAAAAGATTGAATTTTGAATGTCCGATTTTCATTTTCAACGAATGATTTCTAGCACACACAGAAATTTTGTCCCCTCGCGACTCCTCCTTTCGAATCTTCGCACAAATCGCTGAATCGTTTTTGTCGGTTGTACTTCTCCCTAGATTTATGATGGCAATTGAAAAACGTGTGGGCTCAACGGCCTCATGTTTGACGAATGATCGGTCGCGACATCGGATATTATCCGTTCGTCAAGCGAGACCGAGCCAGGAAGCTTTAACAGACGTTCAATGATCGGTTTTCACACACGTTTATGTATACAACTATATATATATATGTGTGTGTGTGTGTGTTTATGTGTGTTGTATATACTCCTTGTACATATGTAGTAGCTTCGTGTCTTTATCAGTCTATAAATCAATCCTCACTCACTCGTTCGTTGCATGCATTTCACTCGTTACTGCATGCATGTCCTCGTGATCGTCAATTCGTAAATCATGAGATTAGAATTTTTTTTTCGCATGAAATTCAACTCTTGGGAATCGAGGTTTTTTTGTCCGTGCGGATGAACGTCTATATCTTTATATTTCTCCCTTGCTCGTTCGTGATTCATTTAGCTGGATCAGGGCCAAATCCAACAACGACGACGACAACGTCGTCGTCTACGTCGTAGTTTCATTACCGCGAGCCCGGAAGAGACAGCAACGCCAATCCGCGTTTCCCTCCCTTCATTGTCGTACTATATATATATATATTTACTGTGCAATATATAATATATATTGCACAGTAAATATATTTTTTTTCATTGCACTCTCTTTGCTTTATCATTCAGCACGTTTATGTCTAAACTCCCAAAAATTGTCGCGTGCTCATTTTGCATTCCAAAGTATATGTAGCTCATGGCACTGAAAAGTTAGTGGAGATAAATGGTTCAAATTAATTTACGACACGCACATAGCCTCGTTTCACCCGCTACGTGAAATATATAATACCAATTTTTTTCTTTCTCGTCTCGTTATTTTGTTTCTCCATTTTTTCCTCATTACCAGTACGCTCTCGCCGAGAAGCTCGTCGTCACGTAATGCACGAGGAATCGATAACCCAGAGAGCGAGAACCTCGCGGGGAGTCTAATGTGATGTAAAAGAACTTTATCGATACCGTATAACGCCTCTCTGGTTTTCATTCTTTATTTTTACGTATTTCCTCTTTCCTTCTCGTTCCACTGCGTACCCCTACGCCTGTGAAAAACCCCATGGGCTTGCTTCTGTGCTCACACTTTTATATTTTCCAGGCCTTTTCGCGCATATACTCACCATACTTTTCTCTTTCCTTTTTTGCTCTCTCTCTCTCTCTCTCTCTGCTTTAACGTTAACATAATGTCACGTGAAATATTACCCAGGAAACGTGCTAAAATATATTTTCAGCTCACACCAACTTCGACAAAATTTGCAATACACTCCACCGGCGCCTCACTCTCTAACCTCTCTCCTACTACTTTCATAAATCGCTTAGTGCAAAGTGTATTCTATACAAAGTCCAGGCACACTCTTGTGTATGACTGTAAATCGTTGAAGAAGCCTGAATTATAATCGCAGAGCTTTTGGTTTATGTTGCCACACTTGCGCAAACTTTGAGATATGTTCATATACAGAGATTATAAATTTATATATATCTTCATACCTATTATTCTTCCAATGAAAATAACCAAAATTTGAATATGTATAATGTGAATGTGTAATATACGCAGAAACAAATTTTCGCACAAATTTGAATTGACTCGTTTTCCCTTCGTATAGGATACATATGTTTCTCTCGTTGTAAACGAAAATATATTGCCTACAAAATGGGATTGAATCATGTAACAACTCTCTCCTGTACACCTTCCCTTTCTCTCCTATCGTATTCTAATTCAACGAATATACTGCAAATTTTATCGAAAATTCGTATACCGATTCCTCCCATTGTCCCATAACCTTTAATTAAAAGAACAATAATGGTGTCGCGGTTGATGTTCGCGTCTATACAGGGAATAACGTCTGGATATAAATATGCTCCTGTTTGGTAAAATGGACCAGCACCGTAATTATTAATTTTTACAATGGTAAGAGAAATCACGTTTTAAATCGTGAGTTTTTTCTCGGTCCAATAAAGTTACGTATATCACGTTTTTTTAAAAAGATTCATTTTTTATTTCTAGTCATCGAAATAATTGAATTCCGGGACTTGAAAGTTTTTTGCTCCTGATTTATACTGAGCATATCACAATGCGGGCATATATTTATCTGCACAATATAAAATCTGATCCGTGCATTCGTACAGAGATTGAATCAGTGGCAACGTCCATCCATTTGACATACCTTCGTTGTAACATTAACGACCCGTAGATCAATAATATCGATCAGTAGATTTTTCCGATCTATATAACAGCGCCCCCTCCCCTTCCCAAAATACCATTACTGATGTTAAAAAAATTAAGACAAACGAATTTATATAAATAGTACATCTATCAATAGGTAAACTATATATTCTCACTTCAGAATTAAACTTGATGACATTTTATTTGTATGACGATAATTTAGATTGGGAGCAAAATAACTCGTACATTTCATGATTTGAATTGTAAAAATAACTGTCATGGTCGTGGTACTTTGCGTGCTCTTACCATGCAGTGCATACTGCATTTTTATGCAATAAAATTCTTTGCATACTTAATTTTTTGTGATAGACTACACACTGGCTCTCGAAGTGGTGAAAACGGTCTTCTACTAAGCCGCATCGATCGGGGCCTTATTGTTCGTCGATGATCTCCTAGCAATCGACGAGTACACAGCAATAGTAGGCTGTCAAAAACGTGAGGTTAAGAACCAGAGTAAATATGTAGTAAATTCTGAAATATGAAATACTTAACTACAAAAATGACAGAAAAATGAATAATTAATATACATAAATGATTACGCTAAATAATGATAATTAAAAGGGAAAAATCACGAGCAGGGGAAAAGTAAAGGTTTGCATATGTGTATAGAACACGCATGCCCCATATCCCTTGAAAAGACGATGGTTTCATGTTACGGAAATTGATCGATTACGCAATCGGCGCAATCACCTCATCAATCCTTTGAACGTTCACATATATAGAGGGTGAAATAATTGGCTACTCTCCGCAATGGCCTCCATACACGTTTACTACACACTCCACAGTATATTTTATAAATATGCGTGTGCAAGTCATAATTTCTTATACGTATTATCACTTTGTGACCGAGTTATATACAAATGTACATATATAGAAATAACATATAGCGTAAAAGCTAAAGAAACTTTGATTACGGAAACGTAACCACACAATAACGATGAAAATTGTATTAGACGACATTATAAGATGTGAGAAAACTTCGTACAGGGGGGCCGTTGCTACATTGAAGACACACTTATATATATAGTCGTTAGTCTATTATATATATATACATATATATATATATTAGGTGTCATAGTCGTGCAAACGTGAAGTACGACGAGAGGGTGACGACGATGACGATGACAATAATTAGCCGCTTCATTGTAGAATCACTCATCGTCGTTTCTAGGGCCGTCGATCCGCCATTACCTTAATGAATATTGACTCTTTGCGGCGCATGTGCAGCGAAGCGAGAGAGAGAGAGCGCGACGGAGAGGGAACAAGAGGCAAGGGGTTGATACTATTGAGGCTGTTCGTCACCCTCTCTCACATGCTGGGACATCGAGTGCTTCGTTCCATGATATGCAGCGTGTGTAGCGTCTATGTAAGGTGTCATGGTTCAACGTTTCTTGGACATGGCGATCACCCATAAAACGAAGATCGGTAGAGGGGAAACAAGCAGAAAGGAGGTCAATAAAAAAAAAAATCTCATATAATAAAAATGTAATTAACTAAATCGAATGAAAACATAATTTTTGAGGTATAACAAATTAGCAAAGTTTTACGCTTGTACTCCACATCGGTTGTCCCTGGTAAAGGGAACCGACATACTACAAGAATACTACGGAAAAAAAAATATCAAGAACTAAATATGCGAGTAATGATGAATAATATTTTACGAAATAAAGCAGGTAGAGTTGGCCCCAGCTGAAAAAATAGCAATGCATCAGTCCAGTATTAGTGTCTGATACTTGTTTTGTATCCTTGGGCCAAGACTGGGCCGAGTATACGCTAGTTGCACCGTTTATCAATTCGCAATTAGCGTGATGCGGCGGCCTTCGTCGTTGTTCTGGGTAGTAAATATTCGTAAATATGCCTCATTCACACTGCACTAATACACCCAGTTCATAGTATGAGTAGCAGCTGCCCCTAATGCTAGAACGACGTTTACATGAAAGCAACGCTTCAGTATGTAGGAAAACATTTTGCCACCATCGCACCACTCGAGCCATAAAACTAACGTATTATCTAGCTAACGTTTCACCATATCAGTCGAGATTGTACGAGAAGACATCATACTTTAAATTAATATTCAGGCTCCGATGCGACGAATTCTGGAACACTTGACCTGCCAGTTCGGGAGCGGCGTAACTTGATAATTAAAAAGATAAATACTTGGGTTTATAATGTGATCATTAGTGACGAGGAGTATTTACAATCCTTCGTAAAAGTAACGATTAATATATAGTAGCCTAAAAAATCTACAGATTGTCATTATAATTTCATAACGAATTTGCAACAAATTGGGATTCTTCAAGAGAGAAATTACTTATTTAGTTACTTAGTTGTGGCACAAGTTACTTAGTTGTGTTGTCAGGAGCACCGTTTTTGTGACTGATCCGGTGTTACCATGCCGAGAGTAATAAAGCACCGAGCTTCAACGGGCAGGGAATCTCGGGCCAAGACTCAGGTACCCAGCGTTGACCCAGGATTGGACCAATCGTAAAACTTCACCCGTGAGTGGAGCTTTACGTGGCGATTCAATAAATGATTCGATTAATCATTTTATAACGACATTATAGATGAAGTTTCGAAAAAATTATTAATAATCGTTACAAAAGAATTATGTAAATGAGCATTTGTATTCATTACACAAGAATAATTAATCCAAATTGATGTTGAACATTTAAATATCTTTGGAATATTTTTTTTTTCTTTCTCGACAATCATTCATAATTATGTTGCCACAACATCATTTATAAAGGTTTATTAATATTTCTTTTTACATCAACGGAAATTCAATTTTGAATAAAAATTTTATCGCACGTAATATTAGTCATGGGACTCTCGCAGCTCTCTTCGTGCGATCAAAGGCAGGAAGAGTGCGGCGTTGGTTGAAATGACGGAAAGTCGACCGGCGACACCATACAGGGGCGTTGTCGTCCACTCGCTTTCGTAGACGTGAGCGAGGCTATAGACGTATGCAAAATACTTCTCCCTCGTAGTAGCGAGGCATGCGAAGCTAACGTCCATTTTATGGATCCGGAATGCGCCTTCGAACCAGTAAAATATCAAGCGACTTTATATTACATATGCGCGATACTCTTGAGGGTATTAATATATATATATATATATGTATATCCTTACTATCGGCCCGCTAGGCGATACGACACATGATGCCAGCACGCCTTCGGACCACTTTCGCAATATAGATCTGTATGTTATATACATATATATGTATATATTATATTTATATCGATACACAATTCCGTTCCATTTACACGCTCACAATAATATGTAGATTTATTGCCATCAGGCTTGAGCTATCGGAAAACAAGTCTCCCAGGTAGGGTTTGACAATTACCGGAATATCAACCCCTAACCAGCGTTGAGCGGCGATGTTGGGTCACCACTGGGTGCAAATTATGGGCCATGACTGTAAGTCGAAAGCTGGTTTAAAGCCAACTGAAATACCTACAGTCAGTAATAAAAACTGTAATGCAACGTCTCTCTGGGGCTATTAAGGTGATATGAAACATATAGTAAGTCGATGATAAAAACTGTAAGAAAGCTATTCCAAGATTACAAAAACCCACGGTCGACACTTCGTATCGCGCCAAATCTTTGCCGTATATTCATCTCCGGTGAACCTCATCGGGCTCTCTCTCTCTCTCTCTGCCTCGCTGCTCTATATACGAACGCTTACTGACACTTTTTGTTTAATGTATTTACGGAAAACAACGGATAACTCATGACACACGAAAAAAAAAAACAGAAATGTTGAGTTACTGACCCTGATTAAAGTTTAAGCGCCATTTTTTAAATAATAAATGGAGATTTATTATTACCTTTGACCAGGAAGTGTCACTGTAAAAGGTACATCCGAAAAAAAGGCCAGAGAGACAGGATTGGCTAATATAGTTCTCATAAAAATGTAGAGAGAGAATACATTTCTTTTTCTTTGAATATATATTTTTTTTTCATTTCACTTTATCTCTGCTCCATGCCCGCTGATGCACAACCCGTCTAGGGAACAAGCGAGACAGGACGATGTAAAGGTATGCATCTATGTACGTATAGGTGTGAGTTCTGCGAGGCAATGAAAGGGCGAAAGCGTGTGAGCTTTATATCGCGAGAGGGGTGGTACAGGGAATTCGAGGCGCTCTCTCTCTCTCTCTCTCTCTCTCTCTTCCTCTCGTGGTACAGAAATTATTACTGTTGGGGCTCAAACGATAAATTCGCATTTACGCCGCCCAACGTCGCCGCGGGGTAGTTGTGCCCGCGTACTCCACACAACCCACCGAAACTCCAACGCGCTTTTCACCCCATATTTCTCGCCCTCGAAAATCCCTTTCCCTTTTTCCTCCATCCGGAGGACGCTGGGGTGCCGCAAACCCCTCTTCCGCTCATAGACGTCGCGGAAATCCTGCTACACGCTATACTCGCTCGTGGTGTCGAGAGGGTACGCATTTATATATATATATATATATGTGTGTGTGTGTGTGTGTATGTGATGTCAAGACGAAAAACGCGTGGTAGTGTTAGGGGGGTGATGGGAGGTGCGCGCGAAACGAATTCAGGAAACGAATCGGCGGTAAGAAGATAAGTGGTGAATTCCGTCGTTTCTCAAAACGACTTTACAATCTCGTTCTCCGTTGCTCCGCATCGTCTCTCTTCCGCTTTCCCATTCTCTTCGTTCCCCTCGACACTTTTCCACCAAACCATTTTTGTGAAGGAAATTTCGTATGCAAAATATATATCTGTATATATATTGAGGCAATTCTACGGTAAATTTTGTCTCATTATTTTAAGTTTTCAGTTGCATATTTATAGCTAAATAAGTTATCTGTCTCTTTAAATGTTAGGGCCGTAGTCAACAGAATTATTAATGACACTTTCGGAGTAATTTTAGATAAAATACCGCGGGACTTTGATGAAAATATATCGTCAAGTTTAAAAAGTGGACATTCCGCTACAGCCTGCTGTACTCAATTGATATGATTTACGTCATATAACGATTAACACTTTTTTATCTTACGAAACGCCAGAAAAATACAATTTATGATTGTATTCGAGATAAATGCATATAATTTCAACCAATTTTTACATTATACTCAAAATTAGAGTTTTTATTAATACGATCACCATCTATAATTACTTTCGTGAAAAAAAAATATAGCCAATGGTTTTTCGAATGGCGCCACACACGAGACTGTTTGACAGGGGAGCTCTCGAGAGTCGGAGAACGGGCCAGTTACGTCTTCGAGCTCGCGCTGACTCTGGAAAACTTGCCTTTTGCCCTATACCCGTGAAACGAGTCATGTACAAGAAACTTTGCGAGCCCAGAAACGTCCAATTCGATTTGACTTGGCGCGTTTACAGACGCGCATACAAGTCGTGTATAAAGTTATACTACTGCTACTGCTTCTCTAACTCGTTCTCTTGCTTTTCCTTCAGGAGCTTTCACTTTTACCTTCCCTCCACTCACCGCCCCTCTCGCTCTCTCTTTCTCTTCCTCTTCACCTTCTCGGCCGTTGGTTTTTCCATCAGCTCTAAAAAAGCTTCTCAATCCTCGGGGCTACGTGCGATCGTACCCGCGCATCCTCTCTATATCGCTCCTTTTTCCTCTCCCTCGACTTCATTCGCCGTTATTTACGTTTTTCCTACCCTCCTCCGTAAAAGCTCTATGCGTAAAGATAGCCTATAAGTATATTTGCACACTTGTATACACGTGAATGTGTGGGTGTGAGCATATATATGTTCACGTACCAAGTAGTAATATGTACGAATGTTCGTACAAACCCGAGAGAGCCAAACGAACGTTTGCTACGTAAACAAGTGTGGTATAAGGTGCAGTGAAGAGTGCATCGGTATAACTGTAGCGAATTTTTCCAGAAATGCTTTAGAAAGGTTGCCTTACTCGATTGAATTTCGTACAGCGAGCAGCCCTCCCAGGACGACAACTGTCTTCACAGTCTTGTGCAGAGACAAAAAATAAAAACATTTCTAAAAATAAAAAAATTATAATTTATCAAATATCAGATAATATTGAATGATCTCGCTGCTGATTGCTGTCTTATTCATTGTGAAATATTTTGCTGTCACTTACATATGAAAATCGATAATTATTTGTTTTTTTTTTCTAATAATCGAAAATTATTTCATACCATTTTCCATTGAATTTTATTGAGTCATCGAGAAAATCATCTCAAAAGTTTCGTCGGTACGTGTACCGTGCTACTTTCTCTAACGTGTTTATTAAACTCTCTCCGGATATACACACACTCATAGTTCATTATGCGATATATCCTTCAGTGGAGGATTTTTCGAGTATGTTGTGTTATCGAAAAATCGGGATTTAATTTATAATAATCTTTAACACCCCATCAACCCTTCCACGAGTATTAATTAGCAAGGGTCCTCCCAGGACGACAACTGTCTTCACAGTCCTGTGCAGAGACAAAAAATAAAAACATTTCCTAAAATAAAAAAATTATAATTTATCAAATATCAGATAATATTGAATGATCTCGCTGCTGATTGCTGTCTTATTCATTGTGAAATATCTTGCGGTCACTTACGTATGAAAATCGATCATTTTTTGTTTTTTTTTCTAATTAATCGAAAATTATTTCATACCGTTTTCCATTGAATTTTATTGAGTCATCGAGAAAATCATCTCAAAAGTTTCGTCGGTACGTGTACCGTGCTACTTTCTCTAACGTGTTTATTAAACTCTCTCCGGATAACACTCATAGTTCATTATGCGATATATCCTTCAGTGGAGGATTTTTCGAGTATATTGTGTTATCGAAAAATCGGAATTTAATTTATAATAATCTTTAACACCCCATCAACCCTTGCACGAGTATCAATTAAAAGGTGCAAGGGAGCGGACACCTCTCTTATTATAAATTGTGCATATACATATAAAGATATACTCACGCATTATATTTAAAGGTCGCATACATACATTATGGTTTTATGTTGATCGTAATGCCTGGGAAATAAAGACGCGCTTGGGCGACAAGGGGTCGCAGAGCGGCCTGGGGAGCAATTCGGCCTATTGCTCGGGTCTAGAAAACTTCTGCAATATATAGCAGCAACGAGTTATAGTCGACGAAGCTTTATAACATCTACAAGTATGCACAGGCCTTTGGTGAGAAGGGGCAGTTGAGGGTGGAAGAGTGGTGGAGCGCAATAGGGGGTGTAGAGGGAGGTGGGGGGGGGGGGGGGGGGGGAGAAAAGCGTGTAATCCTTACTTGCGCTCGATAGCCTACACGAGCCCTTATCGGCTAAATACCATGCAAACACGCCGCAATCTGGTCTCTGACGGCTGGTGCCTATATGGGCACTAGATGAAGGGTGAACCAGAGTTTGGTAGGGGCTTGATATGGTATACATAGAAACTACCCCTCTGCGAGCTTATCCGAGGTCAATCTCTGCACGGTGGAGTGAGCGTTGATTCGCTGCCCGGACGCACTAAGCTACGTTCATGTTTAACCCTTCCACCCCTCTTTGTATATTTTCTATCTGCATTCATCCTTTCGGAGAATTTTTGAAAACTTATTTAAAATTCTCCACCTGTCTATATTATCATGTTCATGTATCTCCCCGCACTATATACATATGTGCACGTATGTTAAGATAGATGTACATTTTATGCGAGAACTTTTCCAAAGTACGATCAACAGAATCTCGTTCACGTTCTCGTTCTATGGATTACGTTGTGTATACAAAAAGCAGAGAGAAATCATACAGAGGGGGTTATATCCTTCTCTCTCTCTCTCTCTCTCTCTCTCTCTCTCTCTCTCTCCCTCTCAGTTCAAAAATATAAGCTGGAACGTCGAGTTGCGGTGCTGCTCAGCTTAATATGAAACACTCTAAGTTCATGAAAAAGGGAGAGGGATAGGGAGAGAGAGCAAAAGAGAGAGAGAGAGAGAGAGAGAAAGTTGGACGAGAGCAATGCTGCTCTTGCTGTTGCTCCGAATGCATGATATCGCGTGTAAAGTAGCAGTTAAGCTTTCTCTCTCTCTCTCTCTCCCCCCCTCACTCTTTCTCTCCTTTTAGATCTGCGTACCGCCCCCGCGAATGAACCCTTATGAGGAGAGTGTACTAGATAGTGCATGGTGGAGGGTCAATTTGCTTCAACGAAGAAAGGAAAAAAAATTGTTTATACAAAGAAGTAAGATGAAAGCCATCCCATTTGCGAAAAAAAACGCGTATTTTACTTCATTATTACGTGAATTTAATTTATTTGATTCATTTCATCTATCTAATGATGCACTTATTATCGTCATTCATTTGCATCTACGTTACGGATTATACATTTATAGTTTTTTGTTATTCAGAGTCAAATAAAGATTTGAAATAATTTTTCTGTCCTAAAGACGCAAAATGAATTCGCACACGCACATGTCGATCACTCAGACACGAGCGAGACTGCTGGGACAAACATGTTTCACTTTTGTACAGATACATTAATGAATAATATTAATTATCCTTACCCCTTCCATTCTCATTATTTTTTCCGAATTAATTTCGTCCAAAAGGATACAGTGTAAGGACGAGGATTATTTATTTTCAATTTACGCATGATATATTTTATCGCTCAACGAAAGAAAAAAAAATCCATATACGAGGGTGTTGCTTGTCGCAAAATATTTTTTTCTGCAAAACAGGGTGATGGCATTTGGGGTGCGAGCGTCTGAGTACCACGTTTAGGAAACGATGCGTGAGGCTATATATAAAAGCGCGAAAGAGAGTGCAGAGAAGCGTGCAAGGGACCGAGACTGCATGCAAGGGGTGCGAGACACGTACGAGGATGAAGAGAGTAGATGCTCTGTGTAACGCTGCTACACTTTCCGCAGGTATTCGTTCGCTCTCGCGATTTCATCGCGACTCGTCCAGACGACAATCGCCCATATCGTCGTGTCTGGTGTGACTGGTACATGTATATATTTATATCCACTGTATATAACGATTACTCGTACTCAACTCCCTTTCAAAGTGAGTGGGACATTTTTTTTCTTTGTTATCAACTCCCCTCTTCCTCATTGCGCTTCTTTGGGGATGCTTTTTGTTTCTCATTCCCCCTTTTCTCTCCTGTATTTGTCGTCGCTGTTTTCTCCAGAGAAAGTTTGAATTTTGTCTTTATTTGTCGGCCCAGACCTCTCATTTATCGTTCTTCTTTCTAGTTCAATAAAATTTCCCCTAATGTGAGATCTATCGCTTTGCCACCTGTAGTTTGAAACGCTGTACCTTATAGACGTCTTCCAGCGAGATTTTTACTAATCAATGTATCAATATAATTATAACTAGGAGCTTCGAGAAGAATAAATCTTGCTCAGTGACATTATTGTGAATTGCAACCCTAAAAGATATGATATATATATATATATATTGAGAGGGAGAGAAAGAGAGAGCGCGACTATCGTTACATACCTTTTATTGGGATGATTCTCTGGTATCGTCATCCTTTTTCGTTCTTCTAGGCTAAGTCCAAATTCATAAAGTTATTAATATGATTCTTAATTGTACGGCGGGAAACTTTAGTTAAACAGAAAAGCATCTTCCGGGAAACGTGAAGAGAAATATAGGGTGAAAGAGAGAAAGGCGTAAGTAGGACCGAATAAAAATTGTAGGAAAGCTGCTGTCGCTGTGTATCGTTCGTTGCTTTCTGCTTTGAATATGCCAACGAAACTTTCAACTTTCGGTACGGAGCAACGAGCAGGTTTCTTGCCCGGTCGCTAGTGTACAAGATGAGGCATACACAACGCACCCCACACCAAGAATATCCATCCCTCTGGGCCCTGTTCTCGCAGTCCATTGTTAATCCTTTCGCTTTTGTTATTCCTTCGCAGACTCCGCGGTATATTCTCTCGCTCGCGCGTGCGTTTCCGGTAACCGAACGGAAAGAAGGAAGGGAAAGAGAGTTTTAAAAAGTATACGCAGAGAATACAATAATACGCTTGGCGAAAGTGGAAGAGTTGATGGCACTGCTGCGGTTTGTGGTGAGGACTGCTGGGGAAAAGCACGAGAAACGAAGACCCAACAATGTTTTCTTTCATTGTTGCGCTATAACCTCGAATTTATTTGGTATATTTTCTCTCTCTCTCTCTCTCTCTCTCGCTATTCCTCCTACACCTGCTGCGGAAAGAAACTAATGATCTAGCGATTTCTTCTCTACGTCTCCGAGCTCCATTTTTCATCCTCCGTTTTTCTCGAATCTCTTGAGAAACAGGACAGCCTCACATAGAATAATAATTTTGCTTTTTCATAGAAGAAGCTTTTAGTTATAATTTTTAAAATTTGCAAATTCAATTGCACATTCAATTTGCAGATTTGAATTTCGTAATTTCCTCCCAGTCACAAATTTTTGCTTCTTCGTAAAACAGGAATCTTTGTGAACATGTGTCATAAAGAAGCAATGTCGAAATTTCAATTTGTGTGTTTCCCCTCCTTAACCGGATAGTCCGATTTACATATTTTAATTTGATCGTTGTTCAAATATTTTTTATCAAAATTTAAAATTCTATAGAATCAAATCCCCTTGATAAATATTTGCCAAATCTCGTATGAATCATCAATGAACGTTGACTTACGGTAAAAATTTAAGATCGATAGCAGAAAATTAATTCACGTCAAAAAGGTTAGAATTCAATTTTTCGAAATATTAAAAATTTCATAAAATCTGAATCTTTCGATCGATTCTCTTCAAATTCAATACGGAACGTTATTTAGTAAAAATCCATATGTCTAGAAAGTTCGCTACGAACCACTAATTCGTAGACGTGGCTTTCTGGGCAGGGGGGAGTCATGAGAAAGCAATGTGCAAGTTTTCATGCAAATATTTATTTTGCGAAAGGATTACATTGAAAAAAATATATTTCGTCGAGAAATGAAATATTTTTGCATTGAGATGATGTGAGAAGCAAATTTATATGGTTCATTGGCGTTCCTTCATGACCACTCTCACTCTCGCAGTCACCTTAAATTGGATACTTGTATAAAGGATTGATCATTGTAATTTGTCACGAACTCCAGCCCTCGGCCCTCGATGCATCGTGTCCGGGGCGTTTCACGTAAATTTGATTCTCGTATCCCAAATATTCTTTCTCTACTTCGTGTTTTCGTGTATACATGTGTACGACGAATGTGAAGCTTCGCTGGAACTCTGGGTGTATGAGCGTCTATGTATTTTCTGGAAAATCGTGTACCGTTACGCTTCCATTGCTTTCATCCGGTTGTGACGAGAGAGGCGAGCCCAACATATAGATGTTGACTCGTCTGAAAGAAAAATACTGGAGCAAGAGAAAAAGCGCGGGCTGGCGAGACACGCATAGCGTAAAAAGCTGATGTCGAGGCTAGGGAAAAGCCGTACAGAGGGAGCGAAAGAGAAAGAGTGCATAAAGGAAAAGCTCTCATGCAGGGCTGTGGTAAAATTCACGGAAACCGTCTGTCCTAAGTTCCCCTGGGGAAACGTGACCCATCGTCGGCCTCGTCTCTCTACTTCCTACGATGATTTTTCAAAGTGCTGCTTCTTTACCGTTCTACCTCCATTCAACTCTTTCTCTGTCACTCTCTCTCTCTCTCTCTCTTCTATAATTTCACTTCTTCATAGAAGAATCTTTGTTCGATTGAAATTGTTCTTTCACGAGTTTTATTTGTTCCAGAGTATTCGGATGTTGCAAAACTTGAAAAAATCACATTTAAGAAATGTCCCGCATAATATTTGTATACTACATATATATGTAGGTGCTAAACTTTTCCATCAATGTGCTAAAATTTTCCATCGTAAAATGTGTCATACTAATATTAACCCTCAACTACATTATTCATTTGAGTATCTCAATCTACATGCTTGGATCGAAATGATATGACCCAAGGGGTCTTTGACGGGCTCTATCTACCCCAAATCTTAACGAAGTTAAATTTTTTTTTTTTTTTTTTACAGAATACCAGAATCTATGGAATCCAAATCTTGAAAGAAAAAAAGACTTTGACAATAATTGAAAAAGTTATGTGCATAAATATAAATCTGATTTGCGCACACAATTTATGCGTACATTATGTGGACAAATTAGAAGAAGAAAAGATTATGAGAGAAAAAGAAACGGAACGTGTACGTGTAACGAGTTCAATTACTCGTGACTACCACGAGTATATGAAAAGTTTTTGTCTTTTCTGTGTAAAATATTTCATCATCCCGGCGTTCTCCATTGCTCTCTTTCTCTCGCTCTCAGTTGCAAAAGCCTATTAAAAATAAACTGGCTGGTTGTTGGTGCAACAGAACGACATAAAGCTCCGAGGTAAAGCGGGAAAATGTTACACGAGAGAGGAGAGAAAAGCAGCAGAGCCACGGCGCGAAAGGAGAGTATAATGAGGGAGAGAGAAAGATATATATAGATAGAGAGAGAGATAGAGAGAGCAATAGAGAGAGAGAGAGAAGAAAGAAAAAGTGAAAAAACTAGTGTCGGGCGAATTTCACGAGAGATGAATTGTCTCTTTCGCTTTCTCACTCTGCGTTTCTCGCCTCTTTATTTGAGCCACGGGAAAGCAATGAGATTCGTAGGCAGACGCGTTGAGTCGGAGCGTTTGTGCCCTCACGAAGTTATGCGCGAGAAAATAAAATAAAACAGAACAAAATGAGGTTATTTTTATTTTCAACGCATATATGTTTTCATATATGCGCACAGACAGAAAAGCAAAGAAATTACTTTTTGAAAGTCGAGGTAGACGGGTGGTATAAAATTGTAAAATAACGCTCATACGAAAGAATCAAAAACACAACTGTGATATATGTGAAGTCAGAAGTCCCTCGCAACAAAAATTCAACGATATAATGATGGTGATGATTTTTTAGGCCGCAGCGATACTTTGAGGCGATTTTTAGCTCCATGTAATGCGACCCCAAAAAGAAGTAGTGAAAACAAAAATTAGAGCACCAATTCAGTGATAAGAGAAATAAGAAAATTAAAATAAACGTTCCACCATAATAATAATCTCGAGATTGAATGATAGAATTAAAGCCTAATAGCCAAACGAATCAGAAATAATATGTATAAAAACCCAACTGTATAAAGAAATAAATAAAGTATTCATAAAAACTGAACTAAGCTAAATTTAAGGTAAGAAAAAAGACGGGAGGACGTCCTCTCTCTCTCTCTCTCTCTGTCACCCTCTTTCTACCAGCCATATATAAATATATAGCTCAGGCATTTCGCATTAAAGCAGAGTTTCATTGTACCGGATGGTAACGCGGGAAGGCACTAACGCGATTTCGATTCCTTGGGCTTGAAACTTTCGTCGCGTTGTTCTCGCCGCGCGTTGTCCAAGACGAGACATAGCAAAACTCGCGCGAGGCAAAAGTTTTGGTGGACGCGAGAACGAAAAGTGAGAAAAAGAAAAGGAGAAGTATATGGTCGTGAGAGAAATAGAAAGAAAAAGGAGTAGAGCAAAGAGAGAAAAAAAACGTGGGCATAGAGGAATCCATTGAAAAGTTGCGTTCCGTAAGGTAAGCGAGGGAGCGAGCGAGTGAGAGAGAGAGAGAGAGAGAGAGAGAGAGAGAGAGACCCAAGGGGTAGTTTTTTGCTCGTTCATATACACGTGACAGCTTCTCTCTCTCTCTCTCTCTCTCTCTCTCTCCCTCTCTCTATTCTCAGGGCTAATATTTTCTCTCTCGCGCTGAGTGAATGGAAAACGGTTAGGGTTTATTTTTTTTTCTCCTCCATAGAAAGAGACACGGGACCGGGAAGGGAGATTTCAGTTATTTTAAGATCATGGAGTGATCCTTCCGCCAAACATGATGAAGAGTGTGCGTCGATTGATGTGGGGTAGTATGAAAAAATGTTGTGTATGGGCTATTGAGTTGCTTGGTTAGTTGCCCGGGCTCTGGCGCGACGAGTAACGAAGCGTTGAGTCATTTATGAAATATCGCAACAGGCCTTTGAACGAGGATGTTCGGAGCTCCGTGATAGGAAAAGAAGAAGGGAGAGTGAGGATGATGCGTGGTAAGTTTCTATTCAAGCGAGCAAAGGGGATGGTTCCGGTTGATGTGATCACAGCTCAATATGTATACACGATATATGTATATTAATCTTACGCCCCCGTTTTCCCCTCAGGAGTGACGATTCGATTCCCATAACACTATTTACAGTCGATATTCTAACAGAGTCCCATCTATAGATACATAGCGACGAGTAGGGTAGATAAATAAAATGGCAATGGAACAAAAATGATAAATAAAAAAAAGGTTCGATATAAGGTGACGTCCGTTTAGAGGAGAAAAAAACGCTGCCAAGCGTGCCCAATCGATTTCGTAAAATGCGACAATTCCGTTTCTTCAAACGGCTTATTCTTTTTCGTGGCTATAAATAAATATGCATATATAGGTCATAGACATCTATCAATGACGGAAATTGCGTGTCTCCTCGCGTACGCAAAAGAGCTTATATATGGAGGGCAAACGAGCGTAAACTATTGCAGGGAAGATATATATGAAAAATATCGATGATTATATATGTATGTCGTATGAAAAGCCGGAACCATAGCATTTTCACTCTTGTTTGTGTGTGTGCACAACCCCGCATGCGAACAAGAGAAAGAGGAAAGTGTCAGATCTATAAAAAAATGGCACTCGATGCAACGAGAGGAGCTTAAATCTATCTATATATATATATGTATATGACGGGGAAAAAACGACAAATAGCAGTTTCGCTATGGTGCGAGCCAAAAAATAAAAAGAATAGCAAAAAAGAGAGATGGCGCCCCTTTCCAAGCATGCATAAAAGGAAATCACTCGTGTGCATGCATCTCTCGGCAGACATGGTACTCATCGCTTCGCGTTTCAGTCTCCTCTTCTTTCATTTTTATATAAGGGAGACTTTCGCAATATAAAATTCTGAAAAAAATTGACAGATGTGCCCGACAACACGCTCAAGATTCCGTGAGTTTTACTGACAATGCGAGTCGTCAAAAAATTATATAAATATCCGAGCTTTTGTAACATTAATTCTATCGCGGTGTTGTGTTCTTGCAGTTTTAAAAATATATAATATACACATATAGGGAACGCAACAGTCTGTAAAACGGAAATTACCCTGCGGCGGAGGAAAACTTTTCCTCCAGAGAGTATATGGCCGCGTGGCCCAAAACTTTTCGCACAGATTGACATAAACTCAACGAGCGAATGTAACTATATTTATTCCTACGTAGTTACAAAAATAACCTGCTGAGTTTGCCTTTTCACACCCTCTCTAAATATCAAACATCATCGATCACGCCGATTATCAAAAGTCAATTAGCAAGTGGAGTGAAAAACCATTCACCAAACTCCAGCGAAGTGTGCTCAGCACTATTTACATTCTGTGAAGGGGGCAACAATGTATGACGATCTGTCTTATGAAAAAGTGAGCCAACCGTGTTAAGATCAATAAAACTTTAATATTTTGCTTCCAAATTTTTTACGAAAATAACCCAGCTTTTCTAGCAGAAGCAAATCGTCATATGAGAAACGCAGTTTATAAATTTAAACCATAAGATTTTTCTCTTATAACCAAAACATAAATCATATCCATCGAAAAATTATTGTCTGAAACCCAAACTCCAGCGAAGTGTGCTCAGCACTATTTACAATCTGTGAAGGGGGCAACAATGTATGACGATCTGTCTTACGAAAAAGTGAGCCAACGGTGTTAGGATCAATAAAACTTTAATATTTTGCTTCCAAATTTTTAACGAAAATAACCCAGTTTTTCTACCAGAAACAAATCGTCATATGAGAATCGCAGTTCATAAATTTAAACCATGAGATTTTTCTCTTATAACCAAAACATACATCATATCCATCGAAAAATTAATGTCTGAATATTTGTCAATAGATTTTTTTTTTATCTAATCGTTGGTCTTTTTGTGAATACTTTTCTGAATAAATTCATTTGTATTTTGTCACTATTGATTGTCGCAAATTGGGAATACTTATCAAAAATCAAAATACATAATTTTATTATTTAGGCATAAATATGTCGCCCAGAAGAATCTTTAGAATTATTTCATAATTTCCCTTATGCAAGCTGGCTAAAACAACTTAATTATCCGGAAAAAAACAGGAAAATATTGATGATCCTGGCCAATCATGAAACTTGAAACTTTTCAAGTGTAATCATATGAAGTCTTTCAATAGAAATGTATCGAAAGTTCATGTCTCTCAATGTTTATTAATTTTTCCCTTTGTCCTGAATTATCTTCCAATTACTCGCTATAATCAGACATTTGTGCCAGAGAGATCGGATATAGAGGAGCCAACCGCCCGTCGCGGAAGGTTTTACAGGATGATTAATTAATATGAATTATAAATTATATTCTCGTTGGCAGTGAGCGAGAATCCGAGAGGAAGGTTACTCCCGCGTGTGCCTGTATATAAATATAATATAGTACCAAAGCTATATCTGCGAGCCGGAGGAGGAGAGGAAATAGAGTGAATAGCACGAGCAGTGGTTGATATACCCAAAGCTTGTACGAATGTGGCAGGGATATAAATTGCTCGATAATTATTCGACTGTTCACCTACAGCTGTCTCTCTCTCTCTCTCTCTCTCTCTCCCTCTCTCTCTCTCGCTTTCCCTTTCTCTTTTTGAATTTAAAGCGGTGCTCACATCCGGCCGCTTCACCATCGTTTCTCTCGCGTTTTCGATAATTCACAAAAACATAGTCGGAGTTGCGCTTTATGCTTCGAACGCGCGGATGATTCGGCCGGCTACACTGTGTGTGTTCTTTGAGTCAGATAAAGAGCCAGAGACCGGTACGGAATAATGCGAACACGGCCTTTTAACGTTAATTCAAATACTATCACGCTATACGCATTTCCACAACCCTCTCGCCATACTCATCGCTATCATCGTCCATGCCCTTTGGTGGTTATGCACTTCTCGTCTATTGGACTATAACGGTCGCTCTGCTTGTGCGAGTCTGAAATACTGTATTATCCAGGTCGTCGATTGGCTCCTGTTAAAATTGTGCAAAACTGTGATTTCCACACGGCGTCCATTCAGTTCGCGCACACACCACACGCTTAAATTATTATCGGAATCGTCCGCTTCGTTGAACCAAAGTTCACCTACCATTCAACCCCAATTCGATATACGCTCTTTCTCAGTGAGTCACGTTAATTTCATTGACACCCATTATATGACTTCAATCTATCGGACTGCGAATAGGTAGATGGAATATTAAATCTTTCTATAATTCGGTAAAATAAATTTCACTTCAAATATCTTAAATTTCCTAATTAGGGGATTCGAGATTGCCGTTTGAATTAATGAACGAGCTACAATTGTGTAACGAGTACAGGAGAATATGATTTCGATTATAAAATGATTACGCTCGTTTTTTAATAATTTTAATAACAAAAAAACTGAACGCTGGGCAGAGTTTCAATTATAGAATTCCGAATTTATTTTCCATAAAGAAATATTCTATTTTGTTATACCATCATAAATCATACATCTGATATTATAGATAAATGAATGACATAGTTATTGCCCAGCATGTACAAGCATAACGTTATCAATATATTGGATATATTTTTTAAATAATCGAATTCGACTAAAAATTGTCCATCATAAGAACACGAACCTTGCTCGATATCGATGAGTGACAAGTGGAAGAAGTCACGAATAATCGGACCTACCAACACAAAGCCTCACGACTATTTCTCGAAGATTCTTCATATATTAAGAGATGAGTTATTGCGCAATAATATGTATTCATTCGTTCAAACAGAAAATCATTAGAAATAATTTTTGATGGAACTCCTTCTATTTTTGCTTTCACCCTTCTCTCATTCAACCCTTTCGAAGCTAATATTTCATTTTTTTTCTTCTCCTCTTTTGTAACAACTTTTTTTGGATTTTTATTTTCACTCTCAACTCCAATCCTCTGACATGAAGGCGAATTTTCAACTACCTTAGCAGTCGTTGCGTCTTTCCCTCGCTGTCCCCTCCCTTCTCGTCCGGCTGCGGAGAAAACTCATAGGATTCGTGTCGTTGCCGCGCAAAATACGTAATTCACGCCAATTAACAGCCAGGCCAGGCTCAGAGCCCGGTGAGACTTGCCGCTACGAGACAGAAGAGAGAGAGAGAAGAGAGAGTTTTCTCCCTCTGCGTCAATCCAACGCGCTTCCGACGAGAGTCTTTACTCCTGTCAACTGCCCTTTCACGCCCACCCTCGGTTTCCTGTTCCCTCGACATTCGTCTCGCGTCGTATACTCATACACACACCCACACTAGTCCCGTTTCTTCCATCCTTCCGTCGCGGCGAGTTCTTCCAGAAACGAACCGCACCCCGGCACTTAGACATGCCCGTACACACTCCTCCCGAACAGACTCTCCCGCATACGCAGCTTTCTTGTTCCCTTTCTCTATAACTCCATTCTGACACGGTAGCGAGTTACGAACACTTGATAACCACAGTTTATGAGAGAGACATGGTTGCTAATGTGGATCTTGCATCAAGGATTCATTTCAACCGAATGATCTCGAGTTGAAACCCATTTTTATTAGTTTCTTATAAAATCTCTTAATGAAAAAATTTGCAAATATTCAATTTTTGTCAAGGATGTAGAAATTCTACTCTCGTGCAAAAGGCATCATCCTTAATTAATTATTAGGCCCAAAATGGAAATTTTGTTGTTTTGTAAATAAGTAAATAAAATAATAATAAAAATGTTCGCTATGGTCGTGGAAAAACAAGCAGAAAATCAGGGTTCGTTAAATATACCTGTATCAGTTTATTTTTGTTGTTTATGCATTTAACGTCAGATCAGTACTAGAATCTAATATCAAATCGTACAATGTTTAACTGCAGTCGTTTACATGATTATACCTTTTGTACTATCGCATCGTAACGTGAACTCAGTCAGCCACGAATTTTGCCACGAAATTACGTTAGGTAAGATTTTTGTAAAATCATCCAGACTACATGGGGTGTATAAACTAGATAAAAGACTCAACCAGATTGAAAGACGGAGTTTCCCTGTGACTGCAGCATAATTTTTCTATTGGTTATTTTTTATTTCTCAACGTGGAGAATTTTTCCGTCCGGGTTTTAGAAATAAATTATTTGCGAGATGAACAAGGAATGAGGGAGAGAGAGTCTATCAACTGCAGTCAAGCAAAGAGAATATAAATTTTGTGCTGATTCGAAACTTTTCCCGATTCAGAATCCGAATAGGGTCTAAATTATTTTCTCTATATATAAGGTGAGGAAAGACTGTGATATCGAATGAGATATATATATGCTAGAGGCGGGTTATTTGCAGGTAGTTCGCGTCAATTTTCATTTACACACATTCTCACGCAACACTCACATAGCCGTTTACATACACAGACAACTCAAAAAACTCACGGGCTTCGACACCCACATAGGAAAATTTATTGCATCCTCACACAGCCACTTGCAGACAGATTGAAAGGAACTCACGGACACTTATATTTGCCACACTTTGCCACACTTTTCCATATACACTCGCTCAAAAATGCACCCCGTTCTTACACGACCGCTTACAGACGCATAATCATAAGTATTTACACGGCTACTCAGGTCACACTTAGAGGCACTGATAAAAACTCGCGGATATTAATGAACACTCGCAGACACTAATGAACACTCACACGGACACTTCTCTCACTGCAACATGGAAATTCACCGATAATCTTTCGGTCACTTGCATTGCCCTCATACACTCCCAGACACTCATGTAGCTACAGCCAAACACTCCTACGAACATTGATGGATAATCTCACAGTCACTTGATTCGCCATCACACAGTCACAGCGCTTTCACGAATATACTTGCCTTACCCCTAGATAGGCACTTGTGAATTGTGATAGTGAATTGTCATAGTTGCATGAACGTATAAAATTATTTCTATCACTTAATAGTAGCTTATACCATGGGAATTTCTGTGAGTGCGGCACCCACTTACACCAGGCATTTACACGGCTACTCAGGTCACACTTACAGGCACTGATAAAAACTCGCGGTTGAACACTGTTACACAATCGCTTACCGACGCATCAACACACAATCATAAGTATTTACACGGCTACTCAGGTGACACTTACAAGCACTGATAAAAACTCGCGGATATTAATGAACACTCGCAGACACTAATGAACACTCACACGGATACTTCTCTCACTGCAACATGGAAATTCACCGATAATCTTTCGGTCACTTGCATTGCCCTCATACACTCCTACACACTCATGTAGCTACAGCCAGACACTCCTACGAACATTGATGGATAATCTCACAGTCACTTGATTCGCCATCACACAGCCGCACTCAGAGAATTGTCATAATTGCATGAACGTATAAAATTATTTCTGTCACTTAATAGCAGCTTATACCATGGGGATTTCCGTGAGTGCGCCATCCACTTACACCAGGCATTTACACGGCTACTCTGGTCACACTTACAGGCACTGATAAAAACTCGCGGTTATTAATGAACACTCGCAGACACTAATGAACACTCACACGGACACTTCTCTCACTGCAGCATGGAAATTCACCGATAATCTCGCGGCCATTTGCATTACCCTCATACACTCCCAGACACTCATGTAGCTACAGCCAGACACTCCTACGAACATTGGTGGATAGTCTCACAGTCACTTGATTCGCCATCACACAGCCGCACTCAGAGAATTGTCATAATTGCATGAACGTATAAAATTATTTCTGTCACTTAATAGCAGCTTATACCATGGGAATTTCTGTGAGTGCGCCATCCACTTACACCAGGCATTTACACGGCTACTCTGGTCACACTTACAGGCACTGATAAAAACTCGCGGTTATTAATGAACACTCGCAGACACTAATGAACACTCACACGGACACTTCTCTCACTGCAGCATGGAAATTCACCGATAATCTCGCGGCCATTTGCATTACCCTCATACACTCCCAGACACTCATGTAGCTACAGCCAGACACTCCTACGAACATTGGTGGATAGTCTCACAGTCACTTGATTCGCCATGACACAGTCACAGCGCTTTCACGAATATATTTGCCTTACCCCTAGATAGGCACTTGTGCATTCTTGGCCACTCTGACACACCTGGAACACTTAAACCCCCATATGAACACATACGAGCCCTTGCCCCTCTTATGGACACTCACACAGGTACTCAGAGACACAAATTCATCTACGCTCTCTGCGTCAACGACGCACGAACGCCAACTCAGCTCTAGCTCCATCCCAACATACAAAACTAATTTGAATATAGATAGTCAAATATAATACAAGGAAAATAATATCTGCTGGAGTGTCCGTGTGAGGTTGTGGCAAGTGTCAGTGAGAATGCTGCGAGTATATATGTATGGAGAGAGAGAGAGAGAGAGAGAGAGAGAGAGAGAGAGCCTCTCCATCGTTCTTGAGCGTCGAGAGCCGCATATCTTATCCAGATCTCGGATCGCACGCGGTATAGGTACGAAACTGCCCGCGCTGTAACGGTGGTGAAAAAGAGTTTGGCTATCGAATTTACTAAGGATGCGCGCGTCGGGCATGCTGCTGAGTGAGGCGTTCACAGAAAATCGCCCCCGAGGTATTTTTGTGAATAGCTCGCTGGCGTTTTTATTCCATAAAAAGAATTTTACGAGGCGTCCGAGCGACAAGGCGAATATTGTTCGGTTGTTAAATCTCCCAGGTGCTTTCGCAAACGTTACTCCCACCTCGTAATTTTTCTTCTTCATGCTAGGATACGATAATAATTCATATGAAGCGAGTATCCTTAAATATTTCACTAATGCTCTTAAATAAACAAATTCATTATTATTGTTGTGATAAAAAAACTGAATAAGAACGTTAGTTTTTCAAGAATTCGCATAAATTTGTATACCTATATAGGTACACCTATATACCTGATGAGCAAACCCGATGAGTCTCCTATACTAGACGTACTTTAATCCTCAGTTTAAAAAAATATATAAATTGTATAGAATGAAAATTGACATTACTCAAGAATTTCCCGACTGATAAATGTGAAGTCTTAATTGAATAATGGGCATATCTTATTAGAAAAGAAGACTTTATTTACTTAAATTAACTCGATTAACTTTTTTTATTTGAAGGTAATCAACTCATCATACGACTGAACTCAAAATGACGATCCTGGTTCGACGCCAATTTTTTGTCTCTCGAGACGGGGCGCTTCAGTTATTTTTGGCATTTATTTAATCGTCGCCGATATCTAAACTGAGTACTCCCCCTGGGGAAATTACCATATCTTAGAATCGAGCAACCAGTGGTAATTACCGGTAGTTGCCTAACCCCAGGCGCATATACCCCTCTTTTTGGTTGGAAGTTAAAAAACAGATTTGCAATCTGAGTGAAAAATATTAATCAATATGCAGAGTTAAATCTATGTGATAACAAACGAAGGTGTGAGAGGATATGTCTCTTCTCGAGTCGTTTTTGTTTATAACCATTTTTGCATTATTTTATTACATCCCTCTCAATTCCCTCTTTCTCGTCCTGCCTTCATCCTTCGTGTGGTAATTTTTTTATTTTTTTAATTTGTTTGTTGAATTCACATTTCCTTCTGGTTCTCAACATCATGCGGGACATTTTACTGAATGTTCTAAATGTCCTGCACGATGGTGAGAACCAGAAGAAAAGTTAATTCAACAAACAAATTAAAAAAAAAAAAAAAACCACAGTGAATAAGAATAGACGACATCGAAAAAACCACATCGCCGGGCATTCTCGGTCCTATAGCATGCAACATCACTGTGGTTTTTACGTGTGTTTCTCTCTTTCCATTTTCTCGTACTCGTAGCTTTTAATTATTTTCCGACGAGATCCGCTACGGGTTTTCTCTAACAGAGCTTGCCGCGACAACCTTCTCTCTCCATGGTAACACGGTGGCACGGAATTAATTTTGTTTTTTTTTTCCAAGTCGTGGCTCTCCCACAAATGGACGATAAAAGTGAGAAGCTGGGAAAGAGGAATGCGAAAAAGCTTCTCGACAAGCCGCAGACACGTCATCGTGAGCACACGCAAAGAACTCTCGAGGATTTTCTTCATTCACAGTCAGTGTCGAAAGACTCGCCATTAAAAAAATATTGCGTAAATGAACGCGGGCAATACTTGAAGTAATGTGGAATCCATACGAATACGAGAACGAGAGGGAGAGCTGCAGTTTTTTAAACAACGCCATTCAGAGATGGTTAAGATTTCAAGGAAAATAAAAGTTCGGGCACGTGTCTGACTGATAAACGAATATCACCTCACTGTTATTTTTCTCGATATCTCAACTACCTGTGAATGAGGTTCTTCGTAGTTTATATTTTCGACCTCGTTATTGTCCCTTAACTCAAAAGGAAGAAGGAAATAGAAGAAATAAACTTATTGATGCGTTAAAATTATGTATTTTCCAATTTAAATATGAATAACGACCATTGTATTCATGGTTTGCACCAAAGATCGGTATATATACGTCTTATGTTTAATATATACTGTGTGTTTTGTCTCAGCGTAAAATATATTTATATGTAAAATAGAGTAAAATATATTTATATGTGCACAGTGATATATCGTACGATTTACGGTGACCTAAAGAAAAGATCAAATTAAACTGCTCTCGGTGTGCGAAAAAGCTTCTCTCGTAAGCGTTGGAAGAGTCTCATCAAGTCGCAGGGGCGTGTAGAAAAGAACTAAGAGTGCCAAAGCAAGCAGCTAAGTAGCTTGTAATGAAAAAGGCTAGTATCGTGAAGAAAAATACATTTTTCTCATTCCTTGGTCGTTTCACATTTTACGCCCTTTTCTTATGTGGACCGCCTCTCTCTCTCTCTCTCCCTCTTTCTCTCTCTTTCTTTCTCTTCTTGTCGTTCGAATAAGGTCTCTTTCCTTAACGTTGAAATGAACGTATAAAAGAGTACAGAAATAGGAACGTAAAAGTAGATACTTCGTCCTCTGCCGACCACTCTTTCTAACGTGATTACTCGCTCGAGTTAATTTTTCAGGTACTTCATTTATGGCGTCGCATGAAATTGAGAATCGATAAAAAAAAAAACTGTGATGAAGGAAAGAGTAAAAAAAAAAAAGAAAATGAACGATGCAAAGTTTTTCTCAGTGTTTTCCGCATCTTCCTCGTGGCTTTACGATCGATGATACACGTTCTCCGTAACGCGCCCCTCTAACCGAGACGGCGTCTTGCTAGGGTTACGAGAAATTTAATAGAGAACACGGCAGCGTCGCCATCAAGCCATACGAACGAGAGAAAGGGAGATATATAGAGAGAGAAAGAGAGAAAGAGAGAGAGAGATAGAGTCAGGGAGGAAAGAAGAGAGTGAAAGAGAGCAGGGTGGACGCAAAAGCGTTCGGGGGTGGTCGGGCGGAACGGGGGTGGAATTCTGATTGTATCGTATCCAGCCATGATGATCCAATATGTCTGCCATAACGTTCTATGTAGAGGTAATACGTGCTCGCTCAACGTTCCACCTTTCACCGTCTCTCTCGTCTTTCGTCTCGCGTCTGTTCTCTTTCCAAGCTCCTACGGTGCTTCTCCTTCCACTTTCCTCTATTCTGCTTCAGTTCTGTACCCTCCGTCGAGCTCGACATTTCGCTAGATCACGCCAGACTTCTTGATTGAATACATCAGCATCCATCAGGACCAACCCGACTGGGTGTCTCGGTCTCGGTTGCTGTTTCAGTCTCTGTCTCTCTCCCTGTCATATATGTCGAGTATTGTTATGTATAGTGTCATCGCCTGCCAACACAATATTGTTTTATCACCGGTTCACAATACTCATGAGTATCGCGTCATTATTACTAACTGGCTTGTGTGAAGTTTTGCAGATGAGCAGGGTTACAATTCAGCCACGAAGGGCATATTGTTAATCCTCGCTGCGCACCGATACTTACGCGGATTCAGTTTTGCAGATGAGCAGGGTTACAATTCAGCCACGAAGGGCATATTGTTAATCCTCGCTGCGCACCGATACTTACGCGGATTCAGTTTTGCAGATGTGCAGTGGTGCAATTCGCTCACGAGCAGCTTCGCAGTCGGTTCAGTCTGTACAGCGCTCAGTGCGTAATTACTGCTTTTGTGCAGCTTTGCAGATTAGTAGTATTACGATTTCGCCATGCAATCTGCAGTATTCCGTTCCGCGAATATAATCCTGTAGAGTTTCAGGCTATCATGTATATATGTATACATGTGTAACGGATAGTGTGATGGTGGCGTTAGAGCTGTATTGCTGAGTGCAGAAACACCAGAGGGATGTGTAGTCCTTTGCAGAGGAGAAGGGCTCGCGCTTTCGTGATCTAGTCGATGTCAAGCTGAATGACAGCGGCAGAGGGAGAGGGGTGAGATGTAGGAGAGGAGGGGGGGGGGGAGGTGTAGAGAGAGGGGGAGATGGAGAGGGGGAGAGCGCAGCTCAACGCAGAGGACTTGCAGCCGGTTAACTCACCGGTCACGTATCCTTGCATCATTTGCTATGGGTTTCATACCAGCCATAACTCTACGGATCGCTCTCACTGTACTCTATATAGGAACTATATATTGTAACGCGTTTATTCTAGCTCCGGCACCTCGAGACAGGTGAATGGGAACGAACGCGAATACAAAGTGGGCCCGTAGTTCTAATAAATGACCGATAGACGCCAGGCCTTTATTTTTGACGTTGAAAAGCCAAGAACGTACAAATAGACTATCGCGAAAGTTTCGCGGGGCTAGTTTAGCGAGATAACACGGCTCTGCCGCTCTTTCCGCTTCTCGTAAACTCGTTTTCCAATAATCTAATCAATTATTCAATCAATAATGGGATAAATCCATGCCCATTTGAGGGCATGGATTTATACCCTGAAACGCCACAATTTTCACACGCCGAATATAGGACTAAGGTCCAAAGTTTTGGCTTGTTTACTGAGCGCTGCACGTCTTCATTCAGTCGCCTGTCCCATCAGCGTATTCATAGAGCTTTTATCCATGCCCGATCTCCGGCAATGCTTGCACTTCGTAGATCAACACTTTGCTGACAGATACCACAAAATGTCAATAGTATCAGTGTGTGAACACTCAGACATCGCGAATATATGCAGACGGAATTAACAACTGGGTGCAAATTGAGCGAACGTTATATTCACGTATACATCTATACTAGTCTCAATTTTATACTGATCCAATGTATCCATGTATTAATTCGATATTGAATATCGCGTGTGGTGAAAGGGCTCTGAGCGATGAAGTATTAGTAAGAGTTAATATATGCAATATGGATTGGGAGAGTGGTCGAGGGGATGATATGTGAAAGGGGTTTCATGCCAAAAACCCCAACGTCAAAATGTACACCAGAGGAATATCAACGCGTTTACTCACACATCCGCGTCATTCTCTGCTCCAGACTGTCTGTGCGCCCTCTCCCTCTCTCTCTCTCTCTCACTCTTTCAACCTTTTTTCCCCTCTATGATCGTATCCGCTGGGATCCGAGTTTGACCTTTAAAACCCAATGCACGTTGCACGTAATAGATACCCTGCCACCATTTTCATGAAAGGGATTATCCCTGTCCATTGAACAGTGGGTGAAAAACGCCGCATAGATAGCATACCAAACTGTCACGAGAATCACAGAGAGATTCTCTCGAGTGGGATTGAGAGCGGTTAAAAAAACAAATGAGCGTCGATCACTTTCCAAAGACGGGATGTCAATATTCATTATGCGTGGATGTAACAAAGTTTTTTCAAGGTACGTACATCAGGTAATAGCCACATTCATACCCGACATTGTACCGTAAATTTCATCGAAATTTTGTGGATTCCATTATTGTTAATGGATTATAGTCGATATTATAATCCGATATTATAAGTCGATATTATATAATAAGCCGAGATTATAATCCACATGGTTCGTTCAATTTTTATTTTCGATAACTCCTTAGATTTTTTATAACGGCCATTCCTTGAAAATTTTAGTCTCCTTTTAGGCAGACTAGTCATTGTTGAACTAGTGAAAAAAAAAAATTGTTTAAACTTTACAAATTTTAAAAATACTTTGTAACCTTTCACGACATTTATTTCGCGTGGATGACATGAAACCGACATATCTCCTTGCCCCATCATGTATTTACGTGGCATACACAGCACGTAATGTTACGAACAAATACGTGTTCGCGAAGGGTCAGAGGTCGCATCTTCCACTTTCCGCACCACTTTTTCTCGTCTGTGCTAACCCTTTTTTTTTCCATAGTATAAATACATACACCCTTTTTACCACTATATACAGGTGATGACTTTTCTTGTCACCCTCAAGTATGTTGAACATAAATACATATGTAAATACACGCACATACACATACGGCCTATCCGTAAAAAATACCCATAATGCGGCTTCCTGCATCAACTCGATCATGGCATTCAGTTCGTAGTTTCGTGCGTTAACATTTTTTTCCTATACACGTTAGTTCATTCATGAATACAGCACACCGTGAAACGTGGCTGTGGTAATGCAAAAGTTCCCTCGTTCACGTAAAAAAAAAATTGCGATAGCAAAGAGCCTGAGTTAACGGGCCAAGGCAGGGGTGGAGGGCGGGGAGCCCGAGGCTAGAAAGAGAGAGATAACATACTGGAGCTAGTTCGATATCTTTCTCGCTGATGTGTGTGTGTGTGTGAGTGTATGGGGGAAAACCGAGAGAATAAGCGAGATGATGAGAGACAAAAGCGCGAGAGCATGGAGACTACCTATCAGGTTACCATCCTGCGGGACACAAGTGTACATGTATATAGTAAATGAGTAAAGAGCTGCTGAACGAATAGGGATGAATAGAGCAAGTGAGGGTGAGAGAGAGAGAGAGAAGAGAGAGGAGGAGGGTGGTCCTGTTTCCTCGATGTTTTTACTCGAAGCTTCTCTACGTGCGAGAGCACGTTCTCACGACCTGTTTCCCGTTTCACCGACCATCCTAACTTCGTTTATCCGTTGGGGACTTTCTCTCTCGCTCTCTACCTCTCCCCCCCTCTCTCCACCCTACAGCACCCTATCGCTCACATCATCTCCTTTAATCGTATCGTATATATCTCTATACATTATACAAATATGTCACCACCGCCGCTGTCGTGTACAAGAATTCCAGCAGTGGTCCAGGGTCCAGTAAAGGGGTCAGGTCCAGTTCAATAAAGGGGACAGGGACGATTCAATACTGGGGATAGGGATGATCGAATAATAGGGAAACTGGGGTGTTCGTTAATTGGTGGCGATAACGTCACTGTGTGCAAGGTGGCCATCAGCCCCTAGTATACATGGACTCGGTGTAGATTCTCGGGACGAGAAATTTTCTCCCTTACCATTTGGTGGTAAGGGCTTGGACCTCCAGAATCGATGAGAATTTTCTCTTGAAACAAAACGATACGACTTGGCGGGGATGGCGTATACGAGGAATTACAATAAATAAATTGAAAATACTGATATAGCTGACGATAATTTTTTTAATATAATTCGCCATCGCTCTATCACATGAGCCCAAAATTGGTCCAATCGATTCACACACACCCTATTTTGCCGATGTATAGGATTTCATCAAATTATTTTTTTCCCATACACTCACAAAATCGTATGTAGATATGCATGGCTGCATGTACACATGAGAAACGAAATCGTGACGTGGAGAAACATTTACAGTGCATACAGAAAATAAGACCACTGTATATGTATAGAAGATAATAGTGTGTATGCCCTAAGGACCCTCCTGTGTGGCCAACTTGTACAGTGAAAATTCTAAGCAGCGCTAAGCGATCTCTGATTGCCTTCGGGCGATTCTTTTTAATAACACATACTCGATGATGAAAATGTTCAAATCTATTCTTTTAAATTCCTAATCTAATGCGATTGGACGTAATATTAGCGAGCATCAAATTTCACGTAAGATTGTCGTTCCTGTGAGTGAAACAAAAAATCGATGTAGAATCGAATATTTCGATATTCGAACGTTAAAAGATAGAAATTTGACAAATTTGAACATCGTTTATACAGTACTAAAAAAAATCGCCCGGCTCCATAATTTGGCGAAATTTTCTTATTCGCGGACATACAAAAAATATACACAGATGGATAATTCGATATGAAGATTTGCAAAAAATGCCCCTTTTGGAAATATCAACATCGGCGAGGCAGTAGTAAAAAAAATCCCATGCCTGGACCTTCACGTAATTTTTTTTTTTTTTTCCAAAAGGATTTTTATGTCCAACGTTAAAAAAAAAAAATTGTTTTCTGAACCAACTTAATGTATATATGTACCTATATAGCTAAACTGGTATCATTCCCAGGACGTTCGACGAAAGCGCCGTTCTGTGAAATATCCATCGTCGACCGAGCACCAGGCAACCCTCGCTTTTATCTAAACTACCCTCGTCGAATTTTAAAACCGCACCAGCAAGCCGACAGAGAGAAAGAATGAAAGTATAGTGGAGATAGCCAACGAGGGAACTCCAAGGAATCGACAAAAGCGAGCGATTTAATCCAAAGATTTCTAATCGATTGAACGATTACGAAAGCCATCCCTGTGAGAAATTTTATCACGTCTCTCGAATTCGATTTGAAATAAAAGACCCCATTAACCTCCCTGGGCGCCCTTCATAGGGTCCAATTCCTTCGAATAAATTCACTCGGTGGAAGATAATATTCAAAATAAAAATCAAAAGAGAGATGATTGAAAGGGGTTTGCGGATGGGAGAGATAAAACAATCATAGTAAGGTAAAAGTTACGAGAATTCATCGGTATATGTACATATATGTGTATTTGTAGGCACACAATTCCCTCGGGAATTCGTCGACACAATTGCGTTACTCGCCTGAATCCCTCTCGCGCGTATCCCGATTTTTCCCAGAATTCAAACTAGAGAAGACAGGATAAGAGTCTGGGGTGTACAGGAATCATAGAGAGGAGACGGGAGAGGCTGGGTATGCTGCAAAATAAAATACGTAAAACAAAAAGAATAGAAAAAGGGGTGACAGAGATTACGTGCTTGACGGCCTGGAAAAAGTCAAAAAAAAAAAGAAAAACGAGGGAATTGGCGAAATGAGCTTAACTCTCTAGCTGAGAGACGGGTCTTGCCGTCAGCATAGATCTCCCCCGCTCTGGATACATGTATGTACATAACGCTAGTCTAAAAGAGGCAAAGAGATTAATTGATTGATTGATTGATAAATATATTAAGGTCTTGATTACACCTTGAGACCAACGATATGATACAATATGTAACATCATATTGATATTTAAAAAATATATGCTAAGTAAAACGTAAGAATGAATAGTCATTGGTACAATTATTTTTGTATAACCTGTAGCAGTATTATTGAGATGACCAGTGATTAATGGAACATGAAAGAAAAATATACATTCAGTACATCTAATGTTTTCACTATATAATATCAGTAAGCTTAATAATAATCGCTTGATATTTGTAATAATACTTTATAGATAATAATCACTCATTGCCTGTACTAATAGAATATTTTATCTTGACTATAGATGCATCTAAGCCTATATATATATGTATACATGTCTGCGTCGATTTGTATAAATAATATAGAGAGATAGATACATAACGCAGAGGCCCAAATATCGGTAATTTTTTTTTACTACGTTCTCTGTGGTATTAAAATGTCCAAAATGATCTGTTTTTGTGAGATTCAAAGTACAAATATTGGACCACTCATTAACTTCATATTATTTCTCAATAGTATAAAATTTTGGCCCAAGTCATCTGAGAAATTTTGAATACTGATTACTATGGAATAACATTATACGATTGGAGACATTTTTCGAACAATGCAAAAAAGTCAGTACACTATTTTTCTATAAGCCAGCAGAATCATGACACAAGCGAACCAAAACTATTTTTGGTACAAATATCATTAACGAACAAGCGGACGTTGAAAAGATGGAGGGCAATTCAAAAAAGGTTATCTATAGATGAGTCGTTAGTTTTAGAACACGAATGAGCAAACAATGAAAAGAACTTTTTTACCCTTTGCAGAGTCTGTAGTGGCCTTGATACACGTAGAATCGGTGTTTTCCCTCGTTTTCTCTCATCCTCCAGCTCGATTCGCCATTCTCCCGAAACGAACGAGCTCTCTCGGTGTGTCTTCCTACGGTAACAGTCGATACTCGATTTATCGTGCGGTGTTACACGAACGGAAGCGCGACCAGGGTCGTTTGTCTCTCCGACCTTCTTTCTTTGTCTCTTGATGGCGTACCACTAACAACAACAACAGGAGTGCTCGGTGTATAAGGGATAACCGATGTATAGCAAACCAACGGGATAAAGGCCACAGAGACCGAGAGATAAAGAGGACCGCAGAGTGAGAGACTGGTTTAAAGTTAGCGTCTAGGAGAAACGAAAACACAAAAGTAAAGAACACAAACCAGACCACCTAAAAGTAAACCTCACACGAGAGAAAATCTTTCGTGATATTAGCGATCGAAAGAATCTGCAGCCTCTCTCTCTCTCGGGAAGGATTCTCGATGGCCTTTTAATTTGCCCCTTTTTTGTATGTGTCCCGTTCTCTCTCTTTCGCTCTTTTCCCCAAATATTTTGGCAACTCCTCGCTCTCTTTCTTTGCCAGAAGAAAAAGTAACATGGAGCTTCTCTCTCCGTGATAAGATGCTTCTCTCCCCAAGATTCGGCCGGTTACCCGATTAAATGCTTCAACCCTCCGAGAAGCCATCCTCCACTCGCTTGATCTCTCCACTTTCAGGCTTTTCTATCTCCTCTCTCTCTCTCGTCCTCCTCCTCCACCTCCTCTTCCTCCTCCTCCTCCTCCTCTTCCTCCTCCTTCTCCTCCTCTGTCGAAGAGTCCTTTACCTCGGCGCTATTCACTATGGCTTCCACCACCTTCCATCCTCTGGAATGGATCCCAAGCGAGGTCGAGAGCTTTCCCGGGCCTTCCGCCTTTCTCCCATCTTCGTTCTCCCCCGTACGTTCTGCCACGTCTTTGCCGTGCACGCTCGGCACCACCTTGGTGGCTTTCCTCCTAATCCTACAATTTCCGCTGGCGGCACGATCGAAGAATCCGCGCTGGCTGACCCCAGTCAGCCGGACCCACGCTTCACTGTATGTGTGGGTGTGTTTGTGGCGGGAAGCAGGATGCAGAGAATCGTGGAGATGGATAAGGAGGAGAATGGCAGCACGAGCTTTTGCAAAATAGAGCATGGACAAGCCGCACCGACCCCGATCACCACCACCTGCGAGATCATCCGTTTTTTTATTCAACCACCCCTATTTTTCTCCACCCTGTTCTTTCGTGTTGTTTCATTTTAGTCCCTTCTGGCCTTCAAAGCCTCTCTCTCTCTCTCTCTCTCTCTCTCTTTCCTTCTCCTCCTCATTCTCCACGACCTCTCCCGAGTGCCTTGGAAATAATGTAAGAAGCCTCTCGGACAGTTGGATTTGCCAAAAGCTTGGGAATCCCTCGCAGACAGCAGTTCCGCAATCCCGCAAATCCTATTGTATCTAGTTCTTCTCCATTTGGTTTGCTTCTTATTGCTATATTCTATTCTGGGGAGTAAAATACAACAGGGTCGTGCACAATACTAACGCGATGGGGTGAGATGCAGACAGACATGGAGCTTTATCCCTCCGCCTTGTAGATGCGAGCTCCTTAATTGATCCGTCAATTTTACATCAATTTATCGTTATTTGACTGTTATTGACCATCGGGGGATTACCGTTTTTTGATAACGGCTCAAAAATGATCTCAACAAAGATTACCATCAATTCGCATCTAAATCGATGCATGCCGCATACGGCTGATGGTGACTCATGAACTCATATCCATATTGGCAGTCGATATTTTAATTCTTGACTCAGAATTTAGCTGCCCATCAGCGATATGGATTTAAGAAAGTATAAATTCTCTGCATATCGGTTAAAGTTCGAATCTTAAGAAAAAAGTAATAATATTTATGAAAGAGTTATTATCAATAGAAAAGGGTTTTTGTTGTTGTCGTAACGAAAAGCCTGTAAATATTTTTCTGAAAATAAAAGAGGCAAATTGAACCCTGCACATTGTTTTGTCATAATTTTTGAGCATTTACAAATTTCTTTTATGAGACAGTATATCGTTCTCATTTTTAGTCTCCTCATAAAAGAAGCTTCTTAAATGTTCAAACATTATGAGGAACAATATGCACGTCTCAATCATAATTGTTTTCCTATTTTCAGGTAGATGCTTGGAGGTCTACTTCGATTCCAACATAGTAATCGTACCAACTTTCCCGACATTTTGGAACATTTTTAACTTTATGACAAATTCGTTTTTTTTTTTTTTTTTTTCGTGGAAATAAAACTTTCTCTCTGAGGAAGCAAAAAGAACTGCACTACTGGAACTGAAGGACTTAACTAAAGCTTGATTAAAGCTTGACTAAAAAATGACCGAAAAGAAGATTCATTTTCCAAAAATTTTAAACGGACCCTAATCAGAAAAAAATTGACGTTATATGTTGTTCAATATACATAACTTGTACTTAACGTATTTAAATTAATGAAAACTGTGTTTCATTGAAATAATGGAAGTGAAGTTAGGCGGAGTGCAACGGTTGTTCACGATGAACACGAAATCTTCCTCGCAGTCGCGTGGCAATTCCATCCCCGAGTACCGAACAAGCTCCTTCTCTTCCGGCGACTCGCTCTAGACTCATCTTCGCTCCTTCCTTACATGTTGCCTATATCTTAAGGGTTCTCCTTAGCAGCGGATCCCTCGTGAAACGCCAGGGGCATGCTTTCGCCGGATATTAAAAATATCTTCCGCGCGTCCGGATTGTGACAGCATCTACCGCCGGGAGGGGTCTTGAATCTACTTCCGGTTCAGCTGTGTTTAAAGTTTACCATCGTGTACGGTCGGCCCGACTTAACACGCCTCCCCATAAATCCTGCTGTATTTTTCTTCATGGAGAGAAAAACAAATAGGGCCGAAAGTGGTCAAAACAGGAAGGGTCACGATGGTAATTTCCGTGTGTTTGAAAGACCCCATCCATATGAGTCTCGATTCCGAAGATCGATCAATTATTGGCATGTTCTTTATCATTTATTTATTTTTGCTTCCAACATTACATTGCTACAAAGTTAGAAAAAGTCAGTAAAACCCTAAAAGACATTTTATTTCATGAGAATTGATACCTTGTATTTAATATTAAAAATTCCAAGACCTGAGAAACTGACACCGAGAAAAGTCTAAAGTTAACTATGGTGAAACGGAGTCGGTAAAGATGCAGTCGAAACATTGACCCGAGACTGCAGAAATTAATTAAATCTGTGTAGCGCACATGAACGGGAGAACCGGCAAGAGTTGAGTCTATATAAATAAGACTCGCGAGTTCACGAGGTTGGCCTTCAGAAAATGAGAGTACCAGTTCCTGTCGTACCAGAATTCTGCACTATCCTCCTTCCATCTTTTCTCATTCGTCACTCTTCACCCGGAAATTTTACCTCACATTTTCACCCCCCTCTCGTTCTTTTCCATCCTTTTCGGTCTTTCAGCCGCCACCTGCGGTAGCTGGTCTGCTGTGCGCTGTTGCTTGTCGCCACGCTGACATTTTTATTTGATATTTAATGCCACTATTCGCAAAACCAGCGTGCTCACACACAGCCACACACACACACACACGAACGGAACTTCTACGCGAGCAAGGAGACATAGCGTGTTGGGTCGTTTTCTTTTTTCGTAGTCGAATCTCCCTCTCTCTCTCTCTCTCTTCCTTTGCATCCGAGAGGAAGCTCTCGTTCCAGAGTGTGGATCGCGTCGGTGAGTTTTAGGTATGTGTAGAATACCGCGTCGCCGGTCCAATGTGAAGATAGGATGAGTTTTACGAGCTCTTCTCTCACGCCGCGCACTCTTCGCGAAATGGTCTCGCATTACTGCGGGCTCACATTCTTTTCTACATAGCTATATACATATGTGCCTCTATTACTTGTATTTTAGCGTATTTTACGAGAGACGAAGGATTCTCAACGCGTATAGTGTTAACGGCATGTGTCGCAGCTAGAAAAGCTTTTCCCACGGCCTTCTATCGTCACAATTTTAAATGAATTTCTCCAATAATTAAATACTATTCAATTATCAACTGAAAAAAGTTAATCGAAGATAACGCTTCGAAGATATTGAAGATTTTCATTTCATTCTTTAATGCGAGAAAGCAGCGAGTGAGAAATATGGAGGATGAAGTGGTTGAAATACTGGAAATCTATTCGTCTGAACTTTATTATGACAATAAATGCCCCTCATCGACGCCTCGGCCTCCGTATTCTCTACTGCTCAACTCTGCTGCATCTCCACATGGTGATATGCTCTCTCTCTCCCCCTCTCTCTCGCTCTTGCTCATCCACCACACGTACTGGGGAACGTTAAACCATATTATTACTCACTTCCTCGTTCGATGTCGGTGAAAAGATCTTATCTTTTTCTATCTCTTCTTTCCATCTCTTCTTTTCCATCTCTTCTTTTCCATCTCTTCTTTTTCATCTCTTCTTTCCATCTCTTCTTTCCATCTCTTCTTTCCATCTCTTCTTTCCATCTCTTCTTTTCCATCTCTTCTTTCCATCTCTTCTTTCCATCTCTTCTTTTCCATCTCTTCTTTCCATCTATTCTTTTCCATCTCTTCTTTTCCTTCTGACACATTTCCCGAGACTCCTGTTTTTCTTATTGTCCAAGAGTCTTTAGTTCGTCACCTGCATCAGTGTGGCTAATTGATGTCGTCTGGGCCAACTGCAGTAGTCGCACCAGCTTCCATCACTTTTCGGGCCCTTGAATCCGCCCATACGTCCTACCATGATATCACCAAATGCCTCTCCCACATGCCTAGGTAAACATCTAAGATGATTCCTCATATCTTACACTTGGACCCGAACACCTATCTATTTTGTCACTACACTCGCAGATACATCCTGCATTTATTTCTCTATCTCTAAGCATGCCAATCATCTGTGATCTTCTGGGAAAACTAAGCTGTCTGACTGAAATCAGCCAAAGATACACCCAAATCACTTCTCTATACCATCGTCATTTTTCCACAACTCATATTATTACAGTCATATTATATTATATTTATATTATCATTATAGTCTTGTTAGTTGGTAGTAATTGAATCTTTTTGCGAAACTGTAACGTTGAAATAAACGTTTTAAGCATCTGCAACACGTGTCGACACGACACTATTGAATCTTCCCGACGCCTTACAACCTCGTCCTGGCACTGATTCGGCTGCATTAAATAATAAAATTCATCAATAAATTTCCTCGCAACATCATAACATTCACCACGGAGTCCCTTCGTTTTGCGAATCATATTATATTATATTTATACTATCATTATAGTCTTGTTAGTTAGTAGTAATTGAATCTTTTTGCGAAACTGTAACGTTGAAATAAACATTTTAAGCATCTGCAACACGTGTCGACACGACACTATTGAATCTTCCCGACACCTTGCAACCTCGTCCTGGCGCTGATTCGGCTGCATTAAATAATAAAATTCATCAATAAATTTCCTCGCAACATCATAACATTCACCACAGAGTCCCTTCGTTTTGCGAATATCAAACCAATTTACTTTACACCTTTCTCACGAAAGTGTAACATTCTAATTTTGGGCACATTTTTTCACGTATTCGTCGCTCGCATACTCTTTAAAAATATATAATATATTATTGTTACATGGATGAAGTTTTTTATACATAGATAAATATATGCGGAACCCTCTCCTCTATTTTCTCTATTCCTCTCTCTCTCTCTCTCTCTCTCACTTGCCATCGAATTCATTTCGCGTGCTCGCGCGGATTATCCGACATTGGAAATTTCGTTATCGTTTGCGCCGATCGAATCGACAAATTGCCGGTGGCGGGTACCGACCCCTTCCTCACTATTCTGATAGAACCTGCGGGTGTTACCCCATTGGTGGAATTCCATTCTGCATGTGTGTACCAGCTCGATCGCGAAATTATCGAAATTTCGTAGTGCTCTCGCGTTTTACGTCGTATACTTTACGTGCCCTGCTACACCATTCGATTTGCGTTACCGCAGCGACCCTCCCTCTCTCTCTCTCTCTCTTTCTCCCTCACGTGGCCAACCTCCCTTTCTACACCATCTCCCACACCCATATTATACTCGCCACGAAGTACATAACGCCCGGCCGATAGGGGATGATACCCATGTAGAATGTTTAGCGAGAAAATGAGTGAGAGAGAGAGAGAGAGAAAGCCTCGCGTGCACCCCCTTCGTCATATATAAATACCTGTATTACTGTATGTGTATATATAGCGCGTGTGATATGAAAAACGATTATATTGAAATGCGATGCCGATTGCCACGACCCCCGCTCTTATGTGGCTGTGGCTCTCATATATTGATGGAGGGTTTATAAATGGGGGATTCACGCTCATTTTTTCATCCTCTAACTCTGCCCATTTTGGATTCGAGTGAAACTTCGCTCATATTGTCGTGTAATCCTAAAAATACTTCTGGATTTAAAAAAAAAAATTGAGATACCGTTTAGGCGATTTTTATCATCGAATATTTTAAATTTTCAAAAGTTTTGCATTTTCAATAAAAAATATCTTTATAACGGTTAATGATATCGAAATTTCTCTCCAGTGTTCTTATTCGTCTCAATTCCGTCTTTTCGAAAAAAGTAGTCTAGAATTTTTAGAATGAGTTAAAGTTGTCCACATGATTTTCAAAAATTATAATCGAAATCCTCAAATGCTCTTGATTTTTTTTAGGAAATTCTCAAGAGTACTAGAATCAATTACGAACATTAAAAAACGCCAACGGCAGTTCCAACGGTTCATCAGATAACAATATTTGAAAATTCATACTTTTTTATTCTGCATAATTTTCCATCTATCTATCTATCAACTAGTTAATTTATGCTTTTGATAGTAATCAATGATTTTTAAAAATATGGACATTTATTAATTAAATTTCGTTTAGTCAATTTATATTTGCCTGCAGTAGCAGCAGTAAAAAAAATGGCCGCAAGTGACACTATTTGGCTTCTTCCTATTTTATTTATATACACTTTATTTATGTACATCATATTGAATAAAAAATCAAGTACAGATTTTCCAATGTCTGAATTTATCAAAACAATAGAATTTCAGAATTCTTCTATTAAAAAAAAAAAATCCTTCAGGGATGTATTTTGTGATGCTAAGCGTAACTTGTAAAAACAATTTTTCTCAACTTTAAAGCATAGATATATTACATAGGTCACACATTACGTATACCCTCCTTCGTCAAGTGCTCTAGCATTGAAATCGCAGAAATGTTCATTAGACGTAAACTCAGTACCCCACATATATGTAGGTATCAGAAAGAAAAAAATATCCTATTTTGGCGAAAATATTGTCTCTGGTACTTTTTGAGGTTGTCGAATCTGAAATGAACAAAAAAATTGCGAGATTAAAAATATTGGAATTTTTTGAAATTTATTGTTTTCTGCATATCATAATTAGATCATAATTATCATTATGATACAGAAAATGATTGAAAGTGATTTATCACCAATAACAAGGAGGGAATTTGACGAGTGTACGTGATGAATTGAGTTCCGTATATGCGTATACATCCATATTGATTGGGTCAAAGGTCACTGAATAGAATTTGGGGTTATGAGGATACCGGTCGTAAATTGTGAATGAAACGACTGCGATCGACGAAATTGTTTACTCTCTCCCTCACTCTAACGAATTGCCTCTGATATATATATATATATAAATCCGCACCATCACGTTTGCTCTTCATTGGATCATGGATGAGTTGGGTATATAGAAAGCTGCGGGAAAGGAATTCGATCCTGCCATAGCCAATAAGTTCCCTCGAATATCAGAGGTCCCCCGTAGGCCATATTCAAAAACTACACGAGCATGCGTACTGGTTCCTATAGTTAGATTCAATCGACGATCGCAAATCGTATGTGACATACAGAGAAAAAAAATAAAGCAAGAGCTTCAGTCTATATCCAGTTTCATCGGCAGCGTACAAACATGCGATAATATATATAGCGCACTGCATGAAATATTAATATACGCGTGAGTTACAAAGCGGATGAATAGCCATCGGACCATATTCGCAATAATAGCCTAAACTATACCTAATAATTACGTATGTCGCAATGGGTGACAATTGAATCAGACTGGGTATAATTTCCTGGTATGTATTCATGGCTCTCTATTCCCCATTACATTAAATTTCAATCAAAAATTTCAATTTTCAATAATTCAATTGAGATACTTTTGCATTATTTACTTACATTATTTACGATGGCAAAAAAAAAGTATTTAGAATTTTTCAAGAGATGAGGTAGAATTTGGATCAACCATTCTTTTGACAATGAATGTTGAACGTTTATTTAGAAAGAGTTGTTTACTATTATTTATTGCGTGATTTTTTTTTTTTTTAATTTTATCGTACTACTAAAGTGGACTAACGATGTTCATATACGATTCACCTATCACGTATACCATAGTTGGCCGTGTACTATTATTTTATCACTACTTTTACAACCAGGCGATGCTCCGTTAATCCGAATGAAGATTATTAGTTAATTCTCTGGCTCTCGATGGGTAGCAAATTTAATAGTCGGTGGATCAGTGAAGAGATCCAAACGAGTATAGTGGCCTCTCTCTTCCTTTTTCCTTTTGTCCCGTAACAGAGCACAGATAATGGGTACGTGGAGAACTATGTATGCATGAAAATGGCGAAGCAAACGTGGGAGCGAGAGAGAGAAAGAGAGAGAGGGACATTCAGTTCGTGCTCTGGGGCAGTGAAACGTAAGAACACCATATACCGGCATGCACGTTTGTGCGATACAGGAAAATCGCAGTCGGTTTAAAACTATGTTCGCAGTTTGTACTTACATATTATAGAATAAAATATTAATAACAATTTTTTAAGCTTGTTCAAAGAAAAAATATTGTACAGACGGGAACGATAAAAAATACAAATTCCTGTTGGTAAAATTAAATAAGGGAGTCTCATGGTTGCCGAATCATTGAAGCAAGCAGATTGCATCATCTCCCAGACGAGAAAATCTCGGTATTTGCGTCTGAAACTGTGGACCGAGGTCGAGTTACGTTCGAGAAACAGTGAGAGTAAGTGAGAGAGTGAGAGACACGTTCGTGGAAAACCAGGCGATAAATAATCCGGGTCGTAAGGGCTTATCGGGCTTATCTCTGCTGGCGGCAGCGACGAGGATAACAGAGAGAGAAAGAGTGAAAGAGAGATGCGGGGAAGAAAGAAGTGAAAGGGTTAGGTCCGAACACTTGGACCAAGCCAGGGCGCTTCTTTGTCCGAGCTTCCGGTTTTAGGTACCAAGCTCGGCAACTGCCACCGCCAATGCTGTGTGGCGAGCTCTTCGGTTAATGCCTCATGGTGCTTTTGCAACCTCTGGACACGCTCCGGCTTTTTGGGGAGAGAGGAACACAAGCTGGCTCGTCCTTTTATTCTACTACTCACACACACATTTCGCTCAATTGCCCGTTAAAGGGACAGACTTTCTCCACAAATAAACTAAAAAAAAGGAAACGAAATTGCATACGAAGAATTTAGTATTATTAGACGTAATTATAAATTTCATAAATCTCAATGAAGAAATAATCCCATTCTTCATCCATATACAGTTGAACATTATACTTTTCTAATGTAACTGGAGAAGAACCAAAGTGAGTTTTCTTATTCAATGACACGATAATCACCAGATATTTTTTTCTCGTGAAATATTGTGACTTTTTTTTTTTTTAATTCTCTGTTTCAGCCTATGAATACGGGATATTTTTTATGTAAAGGCTATAAAATCTGTAGAAATTCCAATCGAAATAAAATTGAATGATTCGAATTTTCTGAAAATAATCAAAATTGTTCACAAAGTTGAAAAAAAAGCAAACGAAATTGCATATGAAGAATTTACTATTATCAGACGTAATTATAAATTTCATAAATCTCAATGAAGAAATAATCCCATTCTTCATCCATATACAGTAGAACATTATACTTTTCTAATGTAACTGGAGAAGAACCAAAGTGAGTTTTCTTATTCAATGACACGATAATCACCAGATATTTTTTTCTCGTGAAATATTGTGACTTTTTTTTTTTTAATTCTCTGTTTCAGCCTATGAATACGGGATATTTTTTATGTAAAGGCTATAAAATCTGTAGAAATTCCAATCGAAATAAAATTGAATGATTCGAATTTTCTGAAAATAATCAAAATTGTTCACAAAGTTGAAAAAAAAGCAAACGAAATTGCATATGAAGAATTTACTATTATCAGACGTAATTATAAATTTCATAAATCTCAATGAAGAAATAATCCCATTCTTCATCCATATACAGTAGAACATTATACTTTTCTAATGTAACTGGAGAAGAATCAAAGTGAGTTTTCTTATTCAATGACACGATAATCACCAGATATTTTTTTCTCGTGAAACATTGTGACTTTTTTTTTTTTAATTCTCTGTTTCAGCCTATGAATACGGGATATTTTTTATGTAAAGGCTATAAAATCTGTAGAAATTCCAATCGAAATAAAATTGAATGATTCGAATTTTCTGAAAATAATCAAAATTGTTCACAAAGTTGAAAAAAAAGCAAACGAAATTGCATATGAAGAATTTACTATTATCAGACGTAACTATAAATTTCATAAATCTGAATGAAGAAATAATCCCATTCTTCATCCATATACAGTAGAACATTATACTTTTCTAATGTAACTGGAGAAGAACCAAAGTGAGTTTTCTTATTCAATGACACGATAATCACCAGATATTTTTTTCTCGTGAAACATTGTGACTTTTTTTTTTTTAATTCTCTGTTTCAGCCTATGAATACGGGATATTTTTTATGTAAAGGCTATAAAATCTGCAGGAATTCCAATGTTCATAATTATTTTTTTTTTTTCATTTAAATGATTCTATTAAGGAACAGCAGCCTATATGTGTGAGCGAGTGTTCTTGCATTCGCAAGCAATTTGAGTTCCCTCTCGGTGTGTCTCTATCGTTAAAGTAAATCCTGAACGATTGGCTGAGAGGAAAAACGAGTATATTATAGAGAAATTGTATATTTACGATGTACGATGTAGCAAAAGCATGGATCGACCGAGGCGTGAAGGGGCTTTACCTTTTCAAAACCCTTTTCAACTCAATATCTTAGAGCTAAAACTATCTGCACGAGCCAGGTGCATCCGCTCATAGATTGCAGACGTCGACGCTCTGTGCCTTGAAATTCGAATCTCTATCGTCTTCTGATGCGTGCGTGGGCTCACAGCGCTCTGCGTGTACATGTGCGGGCTTACGCGATATAGTCGATCCCGTAAAAAGCCGATCGTAAAAGTACACGCGCGCACGATGCGCTTCGGTAAAATTGCAAAGTCTAATACCAAATCGATATAGTGAATATCGATTGGAACGAGGCAAATGTATATATTTTGCGATGAGAAGAGGAGACATGAATCGTAAAGGGCTCGGAAGGCTTGAAAGTAGTAACACAAAATGTTCTGGATGTGAAATATAGAGAAAGATGAGGAAAATGGCTCCTTCGGTCAAAAATGCATATTTGACTTTAGTTACGGGAATCTGAGACTCTGAGATGATCAGTAGCTATAGTACACTCCCAACTATTTAATCTCCCACGCACAACGTCAAAAAAATACCGCGGCAATAATTCAAATTGCAAAAGGAGCCATTTTACTCACCTTTCCAAAAGTTCTGGGTAAAATGGATCTTGCCATATTTTTATTCAACGATGAAACAACAGAATTTCGTACTATGTAATATTTTGTATCTAACGGGTATAACTTGAATAAATTGCATTGAATCTATACGGTCTATGTAATTTAATGTATTCATTTGATACTTTTTTTTTCAATCCTGAATAACATTTCAGGGTAACAAAACTAAAGCGTATTCGCTCTGCTCAACTATCCTTCCGGTAAGTTATTGGACTCCCAGTTTACCTTTTTGTACATTTTATGCACTTGCATATGAATCCCCATGGAGTGAATGATGGAGTATGGAGTTTATGAACCAGTAAAAAAAAAACCCTCGAAAGGATTTTACCTGGAATGGATAAAGAGCGGTTGTCCGCTGGCAGTATAATCGACGAGATAACGTATACATTATTGAGAGAGAAAGAGAGGCACGATAGGAAAGGACCATGAAGAAGAGGTGTTTCGGCAAAGCGATCCCGGCCCCATTCTTTTTTTGATTGAACATTTCACAAAGCGTACTTATCAGATTGCGTCAGTGCGGCAAAATGTGTTATTTCACAAGGGAGGAAGAGAAAAATACTATACGACGTGCGAACCACTGATAAATCGGCATTTTTCACAGAGATATGTATACAGGAAAGGGGCAAAAATTGCGCACCAAACGATTTTTCGAAGCGCAAACGTTGGGCGCATCCAAGCGCACCAATTCCACGTGGGTTCGCTCCAAGCTAAAAAAAAAAAAAAAATCCTCTCTATCATCACAATGCGGCGCGTAACGTGGGTGGCATCGTTCGCACATCAGTTTGGTAAAAATAAATATCTGTCTACATCAATGATTGTGAGAATGGATAAAGAGAAACAGAAGAGTGGGAAAGAAAAACGGCGAAACAGAGAGAGAGAGAGAGAGAGAGAGAGAGAGAGAGAGAGAGCGAGACGGAAATGGAGAAATGAAAATATAACACGCGTGTGTGGACTGAACGCGTGTAGCGACGACTCTATGCGTGCCAGGTCGATGCACAGGCGTTTTACTTTCAAACGAGTGGGCATAACGAAAGCATACACACTTGCAGTTCAGTGTAGACCGTAAGGGGAGGTTTTTCGTGTTGCATTCACAGGGACAGTTTTGCCTATATATATATATATATATATATATATATATATATGCATTGCTAATCCCATATATCCCTGTTTGATTTAACATATTTAAACATTTTGATAATTCGATGAAATTAGTGCATCGTATCGTCAAAAATACGATATTTGCGGATCGCATTTATTTTTTTTGCTCAAGCACGGTTTATCCAAAATGATCTCCATATACTGATATTCGTGATAGAAATTTGATTCTCCACGATCGTGACGCGAAAATATTCACTTATCACCAAATGGAGAGAAAACAGCGATTCCAGAACCCGCACATGAATTTTCTTCAGGGAAGACTGTAAAAGAATTCATCTACTTGAGAAAATTAGGGCCATTGAAATCAAAATGGAGGACTATATTTGAATTAAATTCAGAATTGTATAAATTTAATAGGATCTATCTGAATGAATTACAAATGTATTTGAATCAAATAGAGATAGATTTGAATTAATCCCATTCGGTTTCCATTTGGTGAAATGGAGGGGAAATAGCGATTCCAGAACCCGCACATGAATTTTCTTCAGGGAAGACTGTAAAAGAATTCATCTACTTGAGAAAAATAGGGCCATTGAAATCAAAATGGAGGACTATATTTGAATTAAATTCAGAATTGTATAAATTTAATAGGATCTATCTGAATGAATTAAAAATGTATTTGAATAAAATAGAGATAGATTTGAATTAATCCCATTCGGTTTCCATTTGGTGAAATGGAGGGGAAATAGCGATTCCAGAACCCGCACATGAATTTTCTTCAGGGAAGACTGTAAAAGAATTCATCTACTTGAGAAAAATAGGGCCATTGAAATCAAAATGGAGGACTATATTTGAATTAAATCCAGAATTCTATAAATTTAATAGGATCTATCTGAATAAATTACAAATGTATTTGAATCAAATAGAGATAGATTTGAATTAATTAGGACAGATTTAAATCAAATCGAATGTATTTAATAAAGATTCATTTGATTTAATAGCATCCATTATGATGATTGCACAATTTGCTACTCTGTTAACTAAAATTCATTTGAATTAAATGAAGGTTCGATTGAATTTAAATGCACCCATTGTTCTCGGGGATGAAAGTTTCATCAGCTTGAATTGGCAGCTTTTGCGGAGCTGGATACGAGCGTGGATGCTTAGAATGTTCGACCATCTCTCGGAATACAAAACTTTTGTCAGACAATTTTCCCTTACGTTCACAACATACACAGACCCATTCGTTTTCCTCTCTTTTCTCTCATGACCATTCATTTTATGCAATATTTTTTTTTTTCACATTTGTATTCATACTTTAAATCTCGCTGTAGAGTGCGCTGCGTAACGTCAAGCCAACCGTTGCGTATACGCAGTCATGTTCACCTCTCGCTCATGCGTTCTCTCTCTCTCTCTCTCTTTCGTACGCGCGCTCGCTCGTAATTCAACAAATTTCACGTCCTGAACATTTGGGAGGGCCTGCAAGGGTGCAAAAAGGGGGCGATGGAAGTTCTCTAAAACCCCGCAGCTGTCACTGCTGGTGGTTTGTCGATGCAATTATATTTTTACCGGCGTTCTCTGCTGCCTATACATACACCTATAATATATTGTGCACGTGTTCGTGTCTGTGTGTGCGTGAAGCTTATCGTTTATTTGGTTTCATTTTGTTTTTATCCATTAACTACGTGCTCAATTCTCCTCTCGATTTTACCTCTTTTGACTGAATTATCTCTCTCGCTCTCACCACTTTTGGTGGTTAAAAATTTGCTTCTCACACTCACATTTGATCCTTATAGTGGTTCCTTTCGCTCTCACGTGCCGTATGACTTTCGGAGATTTAAGTAACGTGCTTGACGCACCGCTCTTGGTGGCTTTTGTATTTTACAGTTAAATACCTGAGGGAGGTAACGCCGTACTTCAGGAAGGCCTCCATCATCCAGGAGGTTGGATGGGAATTACAGCGTGGCTTTTTGAGCGCAACACCACCACCTCCAAAGTCACCGCCACGCGCTGACACGCGTTATCTACCGTTGCAGCTATGCAGACTCACGAGGGCACATCACTCGTCTGATCCCGGTGAGTAAAAAAAAATATCGTATTTTTGTCTTTCTCCCATTATTTTTCAGAGAAATTTCAGAGATTTGTTCTTCAAAAAAAAAAATTGAAGTGTTAACAATATTTGAATAATCGTTTATATTTCCTCATAGAGGAATCTTTGTTTTTTTTTTCTTGTCGATTGTTTGTTCATTTTACGAACTCGTGTGGCGTCTATCGCCATATGAAATTATCGAACAGGCAGAGCCTGCACTTTGCACGCTTTATGATAAAAAATTATTTCGTCCCTAACGGTGGTATGGATTTCATTTTTCTTTGCGAGCATATTGTAAAGGAAATTTCAAGAAAATAATCAGTCGATAACTATGACAAAGGAAATACAGCAAACGCGAGCGAAATCCGCAATGCAAAAGGAGTAACCGCGGTATAAGTCACTTTCTCGTAGTTTGTCTCGCAGCAAGATTTATGAACAGTGGCAAATTATGAAGAAGCAATATGCATGTTTCAATTTTCACTATGCTTTCTACGAAAAGTCTTTTTTATTTTTAAAGACTGGTTAAAAAAAATTACTAAGACAAAAGAGTCGAAAAAAAACACCATGAGAAAAAGAATAAAATGAAAGAGAGATAGGAAAATGGGAGACTCATATATCTCTCGCTGTTAAAGATAGTACAACCAAGAGACAAGTACAAAGGTTTGCAAAAGCTAAGAAAAGCAATGGGAGACTTGCTGTTCTTTTTGGCTCGTATCTTAACCTTCGTGACTTTTAAAAAATACTTCCTATCTCTCTCACCACTCTGCTTTTGTCTTTTATTCTACAATCCTGGTACAAACCGAGCTCTTCTAGTATTTCTCGTACGGTTATAGTTCAACGGCGCTTATCCAACCTGACGATATTTTTTGAGTCAACATTGTCTTTGGGTGGAAAAGGCAGAGAATCGCAGATGGTTACGAGACTTATTCTTTGGAAAAATATTCTGGCGTATATAATTTCGATCGTACGTTCTGTATATGATACATATTGTTATGATTATATGGAAAAAGTCGTAATATAGTCAACATTTATCAGGAGGCAAAAAACCAATGAATGATTAATTTCATGACGATCATAGGAATTGACCATCGAGAGGCAAATTTCACAACGTTAAGATTTAAATTAGAAAGATTTAAATTTAAATTATGAAGAAGCAATATGCAAGTTTCAATTTTCACTATGCTCTGTAAAGATTTAAAATTAAACATCTTGAATATTACTCGAATTGAAAAATGATATTTTTGGTCGATCTCGGTGTGACTTGAACTGATTTAAAAAAAAAACCAAATAAGTACATCCGAGTCGAATTGAATTCTCTTTCAAATAAGCCTAATTTTATTGCGATGTAATGTGAATTGACCTGGTGCGAGATGATAGTGTGGGCGCGCGTGCACCCTTATTGTTATAACAATATCGATTATCATTGATACTGGAGGTATGAATCGAAGAGGCACCTCGTGACGATCAAATAAATCTCCCAACAAATGCCGGTCAGATAATGCTGCAGAAGTGCTTTTGGGTGGGACTGGTAGGTGTGTAGTCCCATCCAAAAGTAACAGCGTGCGTCTCTGTTACAATCATCTCAGCGTCATGTACCAATTTTTCAAGGATTTCCGTGGGACGATTGAAAGAGGTTCGGTGTCTCATTCAAAAGATAATTTAATTTACTTGAATGTACTTTTTCGTTTTTTTTTTTTTAAATCAGTCCAAGTTCCGCTGAAATCGACCGAAAATACAATTTTCCACTTGGTGTGCAGATTACTGCATATACACGTCAAAGATGCGAGAGAGTTAAATTAGTTTCCCAGAGAGCAAAGCTGCCACCCGTTTTCACTAGTAAACCGTATAATGCGTGAACGGCTTCACCAAGCCATAGCCACGGAACCAGGGAGAGAGAGAGGGTATAACCATAACATATGAATCGAGGGGAGGGCTATAGTTTCCCAATGGAGTTGTATAGCTTTCCTAGTCATCGCAGCCAAAGCCCATCTCTCTAAGCGTACAACCTCCGCGATCACCTTCTCGCCACCAAGTAACAGTGTACATCGTTCTCTCTCCCTCTCTCTCTCTCTCTCTCTCCCTCTCTCTCTCTCTCTCTCTCTCTCTCTCTCTCTCTCTCTCTCTCTCTCTCTCTCTCTCTCTCTCTCTCTCTCTCTCTCTCTCTCCCTCCCTCCCTCCCTCCCTCCCTCACTCTCTCTCTCTCTCTCTTCTCCTCTCTTTCCAAACTTGGTGAGCTACAGTTTGCAAACTCAATTACTGTCGGATAATTGCACCTATGCCACGTCCGTCTGATTAATGAGAAACGCCGCGAGAGTCTCGAGCTTACGCCCTTTTTTTATCTTTCTCTGTATCTTGCAGTAAGATTCCAGAAACAAGAGAGGAAAAGTCAAGGAAAGATCGTGAGAAATTTGGTGTTCCTCGACCATGAAGCCTGCTGTAGTGGGGTCGATTAGTCAGACATAAGTTCTTTGCACCTTGTACATTGTATGATATAATTCGAACTTACTGCACTCATTCGATATTCCAATTATGCATATATATTGACCATTTGCAGCCAAGATTCCACGTCTCATATGTAGAGCCATAAAAAGTATCCACACCCCTCCCCCCGGCTATTAAAAGATTTTAGCCCTAAAACACTTTTTAGGAATTGCCTTTTCATAACCGTCTGAGCTTCAAAATCGAAATGACGCTCAGCCCATTACATCACGTTTGATTTCTTTTGGAGAAATTATCAAATCGGTGCATCGATGTTTTGGATAATTTTTTAAGCATTCTCTTTAATTTTAGTGATTTTCAAAGTGATAGCAATTATCCGCTGATTACTAATCATATTGACCTCCCATGGAGAAAATCATCCAGGAAAAAGTAATTTGAGTTCAGCTGTTGAGGTTTTCCTATCTAGAAATCTTCGACATACGCTAGAGATTATACCTGTTCCGATTGAAATATTCAGTGCTGCTACATGTAAACTCCGACTGTTTGTACCTGACTAGTTTAGGTGGCAGTCGCCCCATCCATTGGTTTATGCTTCGATGAAAATGTTTCATAAGCAAATAGAGAGGGCCAAATAATTACCATTGAAGCAGGACCAATCCTACAATATATTCACGAGCAAATGCAGGTGATTCAATGATATTTGTCCAGATCATACTTTTTATTGGATAAACAATATTAATCAAGGGGGTCAAAAAGTGAAATGTTATCAGGAAAAAGGGGAGGAATCATAATACGTAATTTTCCCTTGCAGATTTTATATTTTTCGCGTGCACAGCTGACCCATAACGTGAGCATGAACTCCGATAGGTACGTCGAGGTGTGTGTCATAACCCGTAATTTTTAAGTACGTATCCCCAATGACGCACATGCAAGCGTTTTCAAATAAAAGAGCTGCATCATCGAATTACTCGTATCTATCGTGCATGCAGATATATATATATATACTGAACCAAATACATACAGGTTATTACAGATAAAGCGAAATATCGAACGCGCATGGATCTCTTCGTTATTGTAATAATGTGGGTACAAGCAATGGCGTGTGTGCGTTATGTTATTCAGTTGTTCGCTCCTGCAACTCCGTACAGCAGCTAGAGAGTAAGAGAGAAAGAGAGAGAGAGCGGTGGTTGCGATCAACGAGAGTAATCAAAGTGCCAGGTGGAAAAGTGGAATCCGTTAGTGCCCCCTACGTAGGCTGTACTCGTGGCCTCGTAATAATAATCGAGAGGGTTGGGATCGCGGGGGTGGAAAAAAGCGAGAGAGAGTGAGTGAGTGAGTAAGAGAGGGAGAGAGAGAGAGAGAGGGAGGATTTTGATCGCATATGTATGTATATATAAACGGCAAACCACCACTTTCAAACACGCACCCAGCAATATCATGGCTAACTACGTTAATGTCATGTCGACATAGCCATTTTCCCACGCATGTATGATTAACGAACGTTCGTAATTGCGTTTCCGAACGATGCTATATATATATATATGTATATATATAGTGCCGTCCAAGCGAAGTGCAACGAGAAGTGCAGCAGTTCTGTCCCTCTCTCGCGCGATATATTAGCTGTGGCTCACTCGGTCGCGAAAAGAGCTTTTAACCGCATGTACAGCCGGCCTTTTACAGCTGATGCGCTGATAAACACATATATCGAGATTATCGTTTGTGAAAGAGCCCGGAAAATTAATATTACGGAATAACTAATTTAAAAAACAATATGATCGAGATTGAAAAATCTGGGATGAAAATTATCAGTAGAAGTGTATTTTATGTTTATGAAAAGTACGGTTGGGCGAGAACAATATTTATTATCGAAATGAGCAGAGTGCACAAGAGCGATATAATGCCTATATATGTTCGCTATGCCTGCGAATCGTGGTGTCCGAGAAATTGGATTATCGTTGTAATCACGGAAGCGTAATTACGCAACGCAACGATATGTGTGACACGCATGCACGATGGATTGGACACGAAAATTGGCTCGAATTTGCCCTTCTATGGGAGGGTGCAGAACTACGTTTGGGGTTACGGTGAAACCAACTGCTTGTCTGCATATCTATGGGACTATTTGTAACGTTTAGATACTCCATTTAAAAAGAAACACCCGAACAAACATTTTCGTTGACAAACTCGACTTAGAAATTCTATTCAAGGGATGGTACATGTAAAAAAGTTTTTGTATCGTTTATAATAAAAAAAAAAAGGCGAACAGTATGTACTTGTTTCCTAGAAAACTCTTTAAATGAACTTTCGTTTCAAATGATTAATTTAAAATGTGTTTCGTCATGAAATATATTGTAAAGAATTAATTTTAATCTATTATTCTCTTTTCAACCCTTATACAATAAATTATAATATATCTAGGACTTCCCTCTAATTTTCTCTCGCTCTCTCCGCTTCGTCACGTGCAATGAAACTTTATTATAAAATCGAGACATTAAACGAATTAAAGTAAGAGCTTGTCCAGCATCCTAAGCATCATTGTCCCCCGACAAAACTCCCATTGTTCATTCAACGAGAACGTTTGTCGTAGGTGCACATACTGTCTCGTATATAGTCTGCTTGAATGTGTCGAGCATCAAATTCGAAGGAATAAAAAGTTCCCCTTTGTATTTACAAAGTTTCTGACGTCATGTAACGTATATCGTCGTTGCAGGACGGCGCGGCACGTAGTTGAATGGATTTTTACATAAAATATATAATAAGTGAAAAGCCACAGCGAGTGTATCGCGAAGTTTCGCTGATTATGTACAAGGGATTAGATAAGTGCTCACTGTGTACACACTTGTATAACTTCGTTCAATGTAGACTGTGTGTTCTCGGTGAAATGAAATAAAATGAAAAAATAAACAAAATAAAACATATAAAAGTTAAACTGAACCTGGCGTACCTGGCAGTACCGGCGGAGTTGTTGTGCATAATGCTAACTCGAGACTGGAAATTATATGACTTTACGTCGAGATTGAAGCGCAGAGAGCAGAGAGGGATGCTCAGAAAGAGAGAAAGGGAGAGAGAGAGAGAGAGAGAGAGATAGCAAACGTGTTATAGACAGAGGGATAGAGAAACAAGGACAGAGGGACGGAGATGAAATAATTAATAAGATGAATCGCTACGTTACGCCTCTCTTCAACTGATTTCTTGTTTCTGCTTATTATGGTTCTCTTTATAACACAAGCATAGATTTAGAACTGCATAAGCATTGTTTATGCAGTTATTATTATTAGTCATATCGATCCGGTGACGTGAATTTCTCGAGCATAGTTCCACATCATGTTTTCTCAATCGAGAGTGACAGAGCATTCGAAATAGAAATGTAGATAATGCTACATTATTGTTTAGCTACAGTTGAAAGGGTTAAAAATACCCCCTGCGTGTAAAATTTTTCAAGAGCTGAGCTCGACTGATTGGAAATGCATGGAGAAATTTTTTCTTGCATCGTTGCATGTGCATACACAACGGCCACATTGTTCAAGCATGCATTATTTTGGCTTTTGCGGTGCACGCCAGCGATTCTTGGTATATAATGTGCGGATGCATTGAAAAAGGTTGCGATGTCCCTCGTTGGTGGCACACGCAGGATAGAGGGTGCGATACAGTGTAAAAAGCCCGGGGGTTCGAGACGAGAGAAGACGTACACTTCGATAGATTATTAATTAATGTTTGTCGACATACAAGAGTGAGGGATAGAAAAAGGGGTCGTGTGCAAGGGTAGCAGGGAAGTTTTCACTGTGGGGGTTGCCACGAAATGGATTATGCTGGCACGTCTGATTCGAAAATATATTCTGGCTACTCCCGCTGCGAGCTTTCGAGAAAAGCTATTTTTCCCCTTCTATATCTCCCCGTTCTTCGAGGCAGCTTATATTCATAATGGATTTTTTAGCCACGTAATTCGATTTTTAGCTCTTGCCTATTCCCATCGCATATTTAACAGGCCTTGTTTTCGTTCGCACACTCTGTCTCCCTTCCCGATATCCCACAGAGCTCGGTAAAGTTTTTATTTTACGAAGTTGGCCACACACTAGAGAACTCCCGCATGATAAGCATGAGCATTTCTCACCTTCACCGCATCGCTCGGTTAACATTCGGCTCTCCTTAGTACGACGCAGCATGCACGATCTAATGTCCTATATTTTATGTATATGCTATATACATATAGATCCATGTCACGACTTGCTTTCGAATGTGTACGTGCGATCGTGCATACCTGCATACGATTTTACAATTTTATGGAAATAAAAATGACGTGCTATGATTCTATTTATCATCGAAATACGATTGGATTGTTTATGGGCTCGATGGATGGAGCAATTGAGAATTGGATTTAAAAAATCGCTACCAGCAATCCATATTCTTAATTTATTTAGTGTAATTCCTGGTACGAGCTGTCCTGACGACGATGAATCGTTTTTGCCAGAGAAAATCTACTCGTTGAGCCTTGAGGTCGAACTACTCAAATCGGTAATCGGTAAGGGTCAAATGTACTTGTCGCAAGACTCTGCTGATTTTGAGTCTGCACATATATCCGTCGACATAGCAAGAAAATCTCATGTTACTCATGTATATTATTCATATATTGTTTGTATATTATTATTTTTTATTTTGACAAAAATAGCTTGCGCAGCTCGTTGCTCTACTTTTCGAATATGCATTGATTCGAAAACTTTTTTTCGTATTTCATAAGAAAATTGATGAATGGCGTGACAAATTATAAGAAAAAAAATGTATCCCCCCAGTAACAAAATAAATTGCAGCTCTGAAGCCTTGCGAGTACAGTGACTTTTTAGTTGACAGAGAGAGAGAGAGAGAGAAGAGAGGGATTGATACTCTCGTGTACCGAGTAAAGTGATCGAACTTGCGCAGTTTCCCACCTTCTCGACTCCCTCTTTTCTATACTTGCTTCGCGTTTATGCGATAACTTTTAGTGGCTTTCCTCGATATATATATATATATAAATACATCGATACACATGAGTGTGCATACTGGTATAGGATTGACTGGTATGTATATCATTTTCTGCGGAGATTGGAATTCTTCTTGTAAATCGATATATCGAAAAGGCCGAAGAGGAGTGTGGAAAATGGTTGGCAACGACGAGAAGAGGGGCTTTGGGAGCTTGAACTCGTTCCCGAACAAGAATGGTCTCGTTTGCAACCCTCGCGATATCTCACGGGACGAGTCTCGCGTTTGCCTGCATGAGGATTCCCTTCCAGCTTGTGTCAGGCTGCGAAGTGAGGGACAAGGGGTTGCTATAAGAGAGTCCAGGGGGATGAAACGATGAGATGGAGGGAGAGAGAGAGAGAGGATAGGAGGATAGGGAGGAGGGGGATAGGAAGAAGGGTGGGCAAGGAGAGTCGAAAGCCGTGTTTCGTTGAGGACGTGACGCGCACACAAAGTTGAGATTCGGGACGCAAGTGCTGGTGGCACGATGGAAAGTGAAGAGAGAGAGAGAGAGCGAGAGAGAGAGATGCAGAGGAATGGACAGATCGCGAGATGGGGATTGTGGGGCTGTCTTGGGTGCATTTCCCCCCCCCCCCCTCTCTCACGGCCTCCCCTCTCTTTATCTTTCTCTCGGTATCCGCAGGCCCTGAGGAATCCACCTTCGGTTTGCTTCTCGGAATAATTAATTCCTGCTTGGCGGAATCCGTATATATACATATATGCCCCAGTTCGTCTCTGCCTCTCTCTCGATGTTTCCCTCTCTCTCGATGTTTCCCTCTTTCTCTCGCTTGCTTTCCCCTCGTACACTATCCGTTTCCAAACAATATAACTATTGGACCCAGTTTTCATACGGTATACGAGATTTTCGTAGTGGCGGCTCTATGCTGAGTCAGCCGGCATTTCAACGATTTTCCCCACCACCCGGAAATCGCGGTCCACCGAATTTGCCCGGATAAAGTCCATAGGAGAGTTGTTTAGGGGTGTGTATGACATATGCATCTGTTGATGGCACATATCCTTTGATGCGAAAGGATACTATTGGATTTTCAATTCTGATAATCTCGGGGGCGAATATCACACTGATAAATCAATTTAAAAAAAACATTATTTTCTTGTTGTATAAGTAACCTTATACAGTAGCAGCCAGTGAAAAAGATTCTGTATGTATAATCGAACGTGTTTTTACGTAGATTCAATCAATAAATACTCTTTGCTTTTTCATAGAGAAAGCTTTCTTTTCGTTAAAAAATGTTTTCGAGTTTTGACATTCGTCAGAGTATTTAAAATGTTCCGAAAAATATATTTAGGATAAATTTACATATGTGTGTGTGTGTGTGTGTGTGCGTGACGCGGTTGAAAAATTCAAACTTGTATAACTGCGCAATTGCATGACCGATCGTAATGAAGTTTCGCATGCAATCAGAGACGACAACCCTCTTGCTTGGAAAAAAATTTCGTAAAGATATATCAACTCGTTTGAGTTTAATAGAATTTTATATTTTTTCGACAAAAGGCTGTTTAGGGTGCAACTTTAAAATATTCGAGCTAAATTATGGTTAAAACTTTAAACATACACGAATGTCCTATTATGAAAAATTGTTCGATATTAAATTTAAAGAGAATCGGTTGAACCGCTAATATTATATAAAGTTTTAAAAATATTAAGAAATTCCAACCCTTCATCTCGAGCTAAATTCAAGATATTGATACAATATCTTCCCCAGCACTGAATCGATATTTAACGATAATTTATACTAAATGATAATAGTTTTCTGCACCCTACTTTATAGTAAATGGTGCATGGCCAGCTTCTATACTGACGATATTGGACATTCTTCATTGTTTTTATCTAAATGTGATGATTGAGCGAAGACTTTGTAGAATTGGTAGCAAGCGATATCAATATTTTTCTTCTACTCTTAGAATTCGCCCGAGCTCGTAGTTGGCCAATGTTATATATATATATGCACATCGGTTTGTCTGAGAACATTCGAACTTGGAATTGTCGCGCAATCCGACCGTTTGGAAATCACGCATAAAGTATATAGGAAATCCATTGATGTTGGCGAGAATTCCTTCACATATAATGTAAAAATTCGTAAGCTGACGATTCTGCAATATATAATATATATTTTAGCTTTAAATTTTCAGAGGATCATTGAAATAAATGCAAGTTCAGCCTTGCGGTACTCGATGAGGGTGAGAAATTATCATCGGCCAATTCTTCTCTTGCACTCTCTGAAAAAATTATAGGCTATTGTGTGGGGTATGTATGTATGGCGTTCAACATCGAAGGCAGCCGCCAGTTCTCGGGTCGAGCTGGGCAATTAGATGGGTGGGGGATGAAGATACGTGCCCAGGTCCTACGACCGGGAAATCCGGTGTGCTCCGCTGGGGTTGATGCCAGCAGAAGACGAGGGTGCGGCAGTACATAGCGGGTGTATGGATGGATCAAGCGAAGGGATGGTGCGAAGCGCGATGCGGAAGGTCGAAGGAATGGGACGCGACAAATGCCCGTGTGGCTATGTGGTGGTGAGTTTAGGTGGCCTAGCGAGGTCCTAATGTCGTCCTATTGTCCCGCAACGCGAACCCGCAGTGGCCACTAGACGTACGGACAGACGGATGGATGAACGGACGGACGTACGTACCGCGGATCTGAAACCTTGTTAACTCCCCGGAAACTGTTAACAGCAGCACGTTCGACCGAGCCAGCACCTGTTTCTATCCTGACTCATACCGCCCATCCAAACCTCGCACAGAATATCGAACTCACTCTCTCTCTCTCTCTCTCTCTCTCTCTCTCTCTCTCTCTTGCTTGCGCTGCATCACTGAAATCATGATCCTCGATCCATTCCAATCCCCTCTGGTATTCCGCACAGCCGAGAATCATCGTTCACAGCTCCATTGGTAGCCGGGCAAGGCTCTAATGGCGCGCGAGAAGTTTCATGATGATGCTGATGCTGCTGGCCAGTCGAACCACCGTGTAACGTCATCGAAATTCACCACCAATAAAACCAACACCTTCATTTTTGCGAACTCGGTATCAATTTATAAATGTTTGATCAATTCGTATTAAAAAAAAAAACAATATCAATGGACGACAAGTTTTTTTCCTTTGTAAATTCATGATTTCTGCATCGATTTCTCAAAGAGGAATTTGATTATTTGTTTTAAAATCTAAAAATTCAAGAACTGGCTAATTACGGATACCAAATACTCTTTGATAATAAGTATTACGATATACGTGCCTTTAATTTTTTATAATGTGAAATTCACGTTTTGTGCAAAGAATTCATGGTGCATTATAACTGATCAAATATTTTGAATGATTTTCCAATCGAACAATACATTCCTTGACAATATCAAGTAAGAATATAATGAGAATTTCGATAATGTGATAAATCGTTTCTTTCACTATAGTTATATCCAACACTTCATCGTCCATGTTACGGTGTGGAGAGGCTCCATTCGAAATTGCAATATCACGTTTTTTTCGTTTGTAAATTCATGATTTCTGCATCGATTTCTCAAAGAGGAATTTGATTATTTGTTTTAAAATGTAAAAATTCAAGAACTGGCTAATTACGAATACCAAATACTCTTTGATAATAAGTATTACGATATACGTGCCTTTAATTTTTTATAATGTGAAATTCACATTTTGTGCAAAGAATTTATGGTGCATAACTGATAAAATATTTTGAATGATTTTCCGATCGAATAATACATTCCTTGACAATATCAAGTAAGAATATAATGAGAATTTCGATAATGTGATAAATCGTTTCTTTCACTATAATTATATCTAATACTTTATCGTCAATGATGCGGTGTGGAGAGGCTCCATTCGAAATTGCAATATCACGTTTAGAGTTGCGAGAAGCGCAGTAGTGCAATCTACCTCCAGGGAACCACGACGAGTTGCCTTGGGCGGCGTAAAGTGAACACACAGGCCGTTGTGCGTTTTACTCGTACGACAGATAGAGGCTTTGGTGACACGGCGCAAATGTATTAACATATACAGGGTAATTCAGAACTAAGGCACATCCTCACGACTGCCTGAACAATCGAAGATTTTGGTTTTTTTTTAATACTTTTGCATTGCACCCTCGACTAGCATTCGTACGATTAATCGAACAGATTTTACTACAAGTTGAAAGTAGTTTTTAGTTCAAAGCTTGTATTCAGAATACAGACATCGTGTATGCAGTTAATGGTTAACTTATACGCAATTGATGGTCAACTTCTACTCTATATATGCATTAATTGTATTATAGTAATATTCCAAAAAACTCTCGCGATACACTCGTAATTGATTTGTATTATCAATCGTGTAAGTAGTTTCGGAATTTCCGCAAAGCCTAGATTTTTTTTTAGCTATGCTGCTCAACTTTAATCATTAATTTCGCTAAAAACCTAATCCAGAGTATTTATGAAAAGGTATTATTTTTAACTTTAAGATAGATAATGAAATTACCAAGAGATTCCCTTACTTCTGAATAGAACTGTACTCGCTAGCTTTTACCAGGATATAGGAGTACGATCGGCGGTGCGTTGAACGAATTCGTCACGCTGCTGGCCTCTGTACTGTTGTCTGGCCAATGCATCGCAAGAGAGTGAACGATAGAATGGCCCTCTCCCCGTCTCGTGGCCACATCCATTTAGACTGACAGTACAGAGAGTGACGAGCGGATTGAAATCCAGACTCGTTGTTATATATATGTGCGATGTGCATTCTCATGTACATGCCAGTCCCGTTTGCTTGCCCGATAGAGGGAGACAGAGAGAGAGAGAGAGAGAGAGAGAGCACGCGACAGTCTCACATATACATATGTGTATGCACCGATATATATGGCGACAGAGACATATCGACTGAGTGAAGAACCAAGTTAAGTGGAGAACAGCGAGAATAGGACAGGGCTGACAGAAAAAGTGAACGAGTGGATCAGAGTGTGAGTCCTTCGATTATCGCCATTGTAGAGGGGAAATGCGAAAGCCTCTCGTTCAGCGAGTTCTATCATCCTCAAGTATACATATAGGAAAACGTAGTGAACGCACGTTTCAACTATACCACACTATAATACACTGACCGATATATATATATATATATATATATATATATATATATATATATATGTATAATACTAGATCGTGTATGCACTGCTAGAGCGAGAGAGAGAGAGAGAAAGGACTATTGCGATTCGATGGAATCCGCGATTGGCCCACGGGGAAATCGCCATTCAATTGTCCAATATCGACCGATAAGCCGGTTGTACTATCTACCCCCATTCTGAGAGAGCTACGTTCCAGTTCTCTCGCTCTCTCTCTCTCTTCCTCTCTCTCTCTCTCTTGATCTATGCATCATATATGTATATACTGAAAACGTGCTCAGCTGGTACTCGCGCCCGAGTTCACTATCCTATTCTCTCCCTGCTTGTATGTACAAGTATATACACATAGGAGAGTGTATACGCTCTCCCGAATCACCCCCAGGCCTTCCTCTCATACGACGTTCGTATAACGGCTCGCCGCATTGTTCAATCCCACTTCACTCTCGTTGGTAAATCGAATTGAGGCGTATATATATATATATATATATCGTCAGTTATATCTCTTAACGGTCTATATGAATCTATCGTTTATTTGCTTTGACACTGACAATATAACGTATTTTCCATGTGACAAAAAATTTGTTGGGAAATCATTGGAAATGGGACGAGAAATCGGATAATATGCTCTCATCTCTCGTACCTAATATTCGAATGTAAGCTTCTCCTGACTGCTAGGGTCGAGAGCGTGCTCGAACCAAACCTTCTATCTTTCTGATGCTCTCATGGATCTTTCAATTCATATATAGGAATACAAGCTGGGTGGTAAAGAAAGGAGGGAGAATTCTGCATGGGTGGAATGAGCGCGAGAGGGCGAGAGCTGTGATGGCTTCCGGATAACGATCGTTAAATCCGAAACGTTGGAGAGACTAGCGCGCCATCTTGTGCTACTGCTGATGTTTCATACGTATGGGGCATTTCAGGATAAATTCACAAGTCCGTGATCTCACTCTCTGGAATTTGGTCGCCAATTTTTTAAATGGCTGTCACGACTCTGACAGACGTCAAAGCTTTTTTACAGATTTTTTTTGCAGCCCCTATTTGATAATGATTTTTTTTTTCTAAATAAATTGCACGAAATGAAAGGTTAAGCACAATTTAAAAATCGGAAAAAATTCACAACAATTCTGTTCTACATATGACAATGTTAAGCCATATCCCAGAGTGAGTTGACCCTCGATGCTTTCATTTTTATTTACTTCAAATTTATTTGAATAAATGGAGCCCCATGTCGGCCCACTGCGAGATGTGGTTAAAAATTTTTGATATCTGACAGAAGATTTTTCATATTTTTCAAACGGGGATGATTTAATTCGTTTAACTATTTTTTTAAGCCGTTTCAAACTCAAATGATCGAGAAAAGAAACCAATTCTCGGCGGAACCAAGTTCTCTGTCAAATATTGATATGTAACTCAGATGTGTGATCACACTTGTGTGATTTTTTTTTTCACATTTTTGTATTACGTCTAATGGTTTCTTTTGTATATTTTTTTAAAATTATTATTCAGTAGAGGGTCGCTAAAAAAATTCACGAAAAAATTCGGGAATTAATCCAAGAGGGTAAAATCACGGACTTGTCAGTTTGACCTGGAATGCGCCACACGCGCATATATGCATTTGTGGATGTATAGATGCCACTTCCATGGGTGCTCTCGACGGCCTAAATACCCATATACATCAGCAGGTGCTCGTAAGGGCGCCATAACGACGGCGCTGAGCGTCGCTTATACGTAAACGAGGCATTTTACCACGACGTCGTAAGGTTCGCCGCCGTCGTCGTCATCATCGTCATCTGGGCTCGTCTTCCTCTATAACCATCTATATAATGGTACAATATTTAGAAGCGTCCGAAACCGTTGTGTCTCTCGAGCAAGACAAACCTCTTTATCCCTCTTTTTTATAGGCAGCTCACATACTATCATGATTCCAGGTTACTACATTTTTTAGTTCTTGACAAAATGTTGGGGTAATTTATTGCCCATCGAAATGAATCGACTGGATAAGGGTAGGAAAAAAATCCCCCGACTCCCTCTTGGAAACTGACCAAATTGAAATTTGCTCTCTATTTCCTCGTGACTTCCTACAAATTCACAAAGCACCCTCTACGAGCAAGTGGAATTCTCAATTTTGGCTTTTTCATCCAGGAAGGTTCGCACTATTTTTTCGCTACGTAGATAAACTAGAATATGTTTCAATTACATCACTGTCAAAAATTTTCAAGGTTTCAAAATATCATAAAATCAAATTCCTCTGGTTCATATCCACCAAATCCAATATAAACCATCGGCAAAGGCCAAGTTATTAATTCGATCAAGTTCTTACCACATGCTATCACGACATTTTTCGCTCCCAGACGAAATAACAAATTAACAAACTCCATAGTAAGCTCATATGAGCTTTTTGGTACAGAACCACAATAATAATTTTGTGGAGGATCCATCGAAAAAAGTGATGGGATCGGTGGAGAGTACTGGCATATCAAGGGTTACGGTAGCGACTCAAGTTAAAGTGATGTGGCATCGGAGATGAACTTTTCAAAAAACAGTGAAATCCTCTCTTCCCCCCCCCCCTTCCAGCACACAGACTTTTCTCTCTCTCTCATTTTCTTTCGTCTCCGGACACTCATCACTCCGACAGCCTCAGCCCCTTCCTGTACCACGCGCGAGAGCGCTCGGCGTCGTCTGTCCTCCGCTAAAAGTTGTTTTTAGTTGGACAGACGATTTCAAATTACATGAGCCACCCCGCCTGCCGTGCAGACTTGGCAGAAGAGAAAGGGGCAATAGATATGTGGGTAGGAAAAAAAAAGGAAGAGAAGAGGTGTGAATAAATTGAGAGAGAAAGGGAGAGTGGGAAGAACTCCGGACTTTCGCGAAAATGTCACTCAGTTAATCCTCGTTCCTCTTTTGTCACCCCTGTTTCCACGATCATTTCGCTTTATGCAGCATCTCTTTTTTCCATATTTTCTCTCTCTCTTTCTCTTCCTCTCTCACCATCGTGTTCACTTCCATTTTACTATCGCGCACTTTGCTCCCGTAAGAAAAGCCCAATCGTATTTTATTCGAATGCGTTTCTCGTCGTCGGCGATGAGAAAATAGCTTTGTAGGCAGGACAAAAGAAAATAGCAGTTCTGGACACGTTACAACAAAAGTTGGCGAATTTTCTCAATCTGTTGTATAGCTTTGTCCTAGTTCTGCTCTCCGTCCTCCCCCCCCCCCCCCCCCCCCCCACCTCTCTAACTCTCTTCACATTTTCAAACCTGTAGCTTTGTTGGTTTGAGCATGTTGAAAATACCCATCTTCGCGATAGCGTGGAATGAAAAGTTGGTCGGACACGTTCTCCCATCAACCCTATAGCATGCTACGACGCCTCTCTGTCCTCTCGTTGTCGTCATCAGTTGCCACACGAAGCGTCCTGCCCTTTCGTTGTACCGTAAGAAAAGAGAAAATACCATTTTTCTTTGCGAGAAGAGGAGAAAAAGATTCGACCCTCGTCGACCGTTATCTATCTCGTGACGACCTTTCCGAGTTGTATCGCAGAGTTGAAACAGCAAGAAAACTGGAGGGTATGAGAAAAAGGAAGAAAATAAAATAACAGAAGGAGAGTTGCCAGCATCGAGAATCTCAAGCATTTCGATTCTCGTTTCGTGAAATGGTTTTTATGGCAATGCACCTATGCATATACATATACATGTACATACATACAACCATCTAGAACCAAAGCTAGTTCGTTTTTTTTTTCAGCCATTCATCCGTTCCCGTGTACTACTACGATGAAACGACTCTACTGGCACCATAAACCCCCTTTAACTCTCTACTCGACCTCAGAGTTGTGGCTCTCGTATTCATTTGGAAAGAATCACGAGTCCAACGCTCGCGTCAATTGCTGTGTACACTTTGTTACGAGTACGCGTGCTCTCATTGTCGTTTACGTTGCCATTTAAGAAACTTTACGGTTGAAACGGAAAAATTGTACTACACTATCTTTTTTTTTTCTCCTTATTCGAAATAAAGGTCACTTTCTCCCTTTGATTATAACGCACGGGTCGGTCTACACACACTACATATTTATCTTGAAACACCCTACGCGCGAGTGGTCTAAGCGTCGAGACGAAGTTGGATGGTCATAGGTCTCGTGAAACACACAATAGGGAACGCTTCACGGCAAAAGCTCGTCTCCCCCTGCCCCTTTTCAGTCGTAAACGCGTTCCACAGAGCACTAGACCGCCCTCTAGCGCCCGTTGACGTTCAACAAAAGCCTCCTCATGTTCTCCGGGCTTGGTGGGCACCGCAAAACGGAAACTTCAACGGTTATTAAACGCGACACACACACACACACACACGGGCGCACGCGCACACGCACACACGCGCACGCGCAACCATATAGCGTGGTACAGAAGGTAGGAAAGGGTGGCTGTAGCGGTGGTGAAGGGAAGCATCGCCTGGACGAAAGAGGGACGCAAGAGTCTCAAAAGAATCTGCGAGGTGCCCGGCGAGACAGGGAAAGACGAGGTTGGGTTTGTCTTCACAATGTGCCTTGCTCACCCCCCTGCCCCCACCCGCTTTGTCTCTATCTCTCTGTCTCTGCCCCTGACCATCCCCCTCCTGCAAGCTCATATAAGCCACCCTATCTCTGAAAAAGCGAGCACGATGCTACGTAGAAATTAGACTACATGTTACGTTTCGTTATGTAGGCGTTCCATCGTCGATGTCCCGCGTCGTCAACGTTAGGGGACACACTGTCACTCCGTAAATAGAGGCAGTGGGAGTTACCAGCCCTCTCTTCTCCCATTGTCCAGACATCCATTATCCTCTTAATGCTTTTTCTGCTGAGTGTTTACAGCTCGTCTGTTCTCCTTATACCTCATCGGCGTTCTTTTCTCTTATCTCTCTCTCTCTCTCTCTCTCCCTCTCTCTCTCTCTTTCTCTATTTTTTCGCTTCATAAAAGTATCTATACATCTCTGCTTTTACTTTGTTCATGCTGTTATTCGCCTGAAACTTTGCCGCCCATTCTCCTAACCCCCACAGCTTGAATTGTGAGGAAAACAAATCTCTCGTTGAACGATGATACAAATCACGTTATATTAACGGAGTTATTGTCGTTATTCCCGATATCACCTGAGTCATCGTCATTCTCACAAGTTTGATCCTCGCTTTTTTTCTTTTTCTTGTTTTTTTTTGTCGATGTACCGAAGGCAGGGAAGGGGGGAGATAACGCTCGTTCAACGTTTGTACAGAAATCCTTTCTACTCACTTCTACTACTTCTTGGACTCGCGTATACGTATACGAGTACAATTTACTGATGAATAGCGCTTGCTGTTCGAACTGAAAGCTCAATAGTCATTTTTCATCATCTGTATTCCGCCACTCGCTGGCATTTTTCCTTCTCTCTATCTCCCTCTCTCTTTTTTCATCTCATCCATGCGCTACCATACCAATTTTGCCGCCATTCCACTTGCTTATTCTTCTACTCTATTCTCACCCACCGATATGCTACGCTACTGTTGTTTAGCAAAGCTTCTTCCATTAGTGGTTTTACGTAACACACACATTCCGTCTTTCACCGATAACTTTCACTTTCACGCAATCCAGTTTGACAATGACGTTGGCCGCGAATCTCAGATCAACGAAGATGTTGTTTCAGTGATCCAGGTCGACGAACATGTCTTTCCCAGAATCCAGCTCGTTGATGATGTCACTCCCGGCGTCGATGCCCGGACTGGTACCTGCTACCTCGTCATTCCCTAATATATATATATATATATATAGTCTATATACATATATACATGCCTATATATCTTGTACACTCACCACTTTATTGCCCTTGCTTTCTGTTCTTCTCGTTGCATCCTAATCGTTTATTTCTTTCGTACTTCACTTACCTCACTTATCTGGTAATTGTGTTTTGGCATTGAAACACGAGCGACACAAACGCGCTGCAGTGATTCGCATATACCTTCATCAGGAACATAAAACGTTCTTACCAGTCCTTCCTCTTTATCTTGTCTCTTTTCTTGTTTCTATTCTTTCTTCTTTGCTGACCTATCTGGGTATCATATGCCTTGAACCCGCAAGGCACTCTCCCTCTCTCTCTCTCTCTCTCTCTGTCTCTCGTATTCACTGTTAGCTGCTCTGCAATGGTCGAACTTTCCCTCGTAAAAGACGTGCACATCAAGTCGAGAAAAACAAAAAAGTTTTCACCACCGTGAAATTCTCAATCAGGAGGACATGAGCTCGACACAATCAGCACGAGAAGAGAAAGAGAGAAGAGCCGAGACTACCAGAAGTATGCTACTGATGTTTAAAGGCAATTTAACTCCTTTGGCCTTTCAAACTCTTTGGGAGACTTTTGGTTCTATTACCTTCACAGGAAATAAAGAAGATAAAAGAAATACACGGAGCTACAATGTGTTTTCCTTCCTCATGGAAAAAAGTTTTTTACAAGAAAACAGTTTTTCAGAATTTTTCATGCCAGTGCTAAAAATATTTTAAATAATGAAAAACTCACATTCAGAAAAATGTTTAGGAGTATCCGTGCATGTGTGTGTATACTGAACCTCGAACAATTCGAGTAGCTGGATCATGAAAACTACCTGACCAAACGACGATCGAGGTCAAACTTTGCATACAAGTTGAGGAGCAGGTCCCCTTTATTTCTTAATTTTCGTCCAAATAACTCGTCCTCATATTTTATTCAATTAACCCAAACCCAAAAAAGTTTAGAGTCGCTTTAATTTTTGTAATTTCTCAGCTATCGATTGTAAACTTTCTACACAAATAGGCTTCAGGACAAGGATGTTTGCTATTCAGTCAGCTAAGAATCGACGAACCGGATTTGATTTTGAACAAATTCAAGATTTCCGAAAAATTGACTCACATCTGATGGTAAAATCAACGTGCAACCCCCTCACCCCGTCGTCACGTTCACACGCATCGTTGTGATTTTCACTGTCCATTTGTTCTTACCCTGAAGACGGACGTTTTATTTGCGTCGATATAAAATCCTACTAACAGCGTGTTTTTCCTCCAATACGATGTGACAAGCCTGAAAGAAAGACTTTTATCAAAGCTTTATACACGCTCTCTTTCTCACTTTCGAAAATATCGAGCAAAAAAAGAAGAAAAAGCAAACGAATAATGCAAGTGAGATATAGAGTGAAGATGTATGTGTGTGTGTGTGTGTGTGTGCGAGAATAGAGGGCGTTCAATAGGGTGAAAACAAAAATGGAGCATCGTAAGAAAGAAAAAGAATGACGAGGCAGAGGCGAAAGGAAGACAGAGGGCTTGTTGGGGGGGGGGGGGGGGGTTGTGGGACGAACGTCCGTCCATTCAACGGTGGAAAGGTGGTGTGGAACGCCAAAAGGTGTTAGCCAGTAGAATTTATATGGATACATAGGTGAATGAAGTGGGGAGAAGGAAAAAAAGATGACAGGGATGGGGGGTGGCGTTGAAACGTTCACAATTGTCAATTCTACGGGCGAAGGGATAGCGAGGGGGTGGATGAAAGCGACGGTTGATTTCTTTGATATCGCGAGTTATTGTTGAGCGTTATTGGTCTCTGCTGAATGCCCGACGATCCTACGAGAGAAGACGCGGATTTCTCGACGTATCGATCGATCGATCGATCGATCGAATTTTCTCTCTCACATTTCTTTTTGTTGTTGTCGTATTCTTGCTCCAGCTACTCACTTCGGGTGTTTCCCGGACCTGTCGATAGGTCCTCGTCTATACACTCTAGGACTATTCGACTATATACATATATATATATATACATGTATATATCGAAATATCGAGTTATTTCGCACCTAGCGAAGAAAATTCCATCAACCCTCTTCGATTTTATTAAAATTTCAATATGTTGTACAAAAAATAGTCGTTCATTGGTAGTCATTATGTTGGTTACAAAAGTATTTTGAGCCACTTCATTCCCCCACCATATTTTATTAAAATTCGAAACGCAGTCGAAGTTTTGGCCAACATTATCATCGATAGAAAACGAATTGTTCGGACCGTTTTTTTTTTGTATAGGATAAACTTAAGTTCATATTTTTTATTTTGCCAAGAACATTGATCAAAATGCATTTTTATTGAAATTGAAAATAGAAAAATGTGCAAATTGGAATTTGCGTTATGCTTGCTTAATTCCAATATTTTTACTCCATATTGGGGAGGCCACTCGTGGGCTACGATAGTATATACAAAGGACGCTTTATATACGGCCCTGCGAAAATCTACGCTAAATGGCTAGCTGTAGTACATTACATCACACACTGTATCGATGTGGCCAGAGAGAGAGAGAGAGAGAGAGAGTCGAAAGCCAACTCTCGGGGAATTCGTGCATATGTTTGCCATCTGGGGGAAATGTGTATGTGCGAGAGTTCTCCACCACTCTCTCTCTCTCTCTCTCTCTCTCTCTCTCTCTCTCTCTCTCTCTTTGTATGCTCACGTAAATATACAACTGCATGTGAAAAGTTGTCTCACTCACCTCGCTGCTGGGCACGCACGTAACGCTAATCCTACGCAAGGGAATACGCTTATTCGTATATGTGAGATATATAAAGTGGAGACATATGTGTGTTGGTATAGCGACAGAAGCAGAGCGCGGAGCAGTGACGTTGTTGGCCAGGAGAGCGCGCCGAGTCAATTAAATCAATTGGCTGGTACCTGTATCGAGGCGTAGCGTGCACCTATTTGCATTTACTGCCCAAGCCTCTATCTATGGTCCCTCTGACCAGTCGCGCTGAACAGAATGCCGCAACGGACGAGCCGGAAACGAATGTGTTAGCCTGCTAATTGCTAATTAAAAACACCATCCAACCGCGCGCACTCGAGAGAGGGGACGACCCCAATACTGGTACACTATAGAGGTGGAGGACTGGGCAACCGCTGCAGTTCGGAACGAACTCGTACGAAACCGCTGCTAGTTATAACCAAAATTCATTCTAATTTCTTCATCGATTCTATGGGGCACTATACGCTTACATTCTTTCGGATTTTCCGAGGTCTTGAATAACTTCTAAATTATCCGTCTTATTCCTGTATCAATTTATACAAAATGAGAGAGTTTTCAGAGTTAGCATGTAATATAGAGTAGCTGGAAACTTTCACTGGCGGATTGATCAGTTTCATTCAATTCCTTTGCCCTTAGACACTTTTTTCCTAATGCCCATGTATGCCTGGCAAAAATAATAACTAAAATTCTCCTTGCGCTTGCTCACTTATTCACGTCCGAGTACGTCGAGTCGAGTCAACACGATGAAAATCACATTTCTCGCCCACGGTGAAATCCTGCAAAAAATGGCAAATGATCAATCTCAGGTTTGCGTGAGCTTGGGAGGCTCTCAGCGAGATGAAAAGCTCCTCAAGGAAGCGAGAGAAAGAAGGAAAGAAACAAGGATATGGGCAAGGATCCTTTTTTTTTCGTTCACCCCTTAGTACCTTCATGGCTGGGAATGAGTCGAGACACACCGCAGTAATTTTTCAAGCAGTCCAAGACCGCAGTGTCGTTCGGGTTTTTCATGAGAAAGAATCTCGCACTTCAGATCCTCACATCGATCCGTAAGCTTTCATGCTCAGAGGCTCTCCCTTGATCTTCCTTCAAGAACATCCCATATCGCAGCACTAGCTCGTGGTCATTATTAAAGCTTTTGATACTCGAATGTTTCATAGCATATATGTACATGTCACTGCCCGATCGTTCAAAGTACACGCGAGATAATCATTTTTTCATTTACTGATTTTTCTGTACATTTCCGATAGAAATTTATCCTTCATTCGGATAATTTTATGTTTTATTTATGGTATGAAACTCCGCCCGGCTGCCATCCATTCTCTACTCGTTACAGAACTTTTAACCGTCCAACTCTGTTTTCTCCCAATTTTTTGCTTTCCTTCCTCTTTTCTTTTCTTTTCTTTTCTCCCTACCTCGTTACGTACGCTCTTCGCTAAGCCCTCTGACCGGTCTCTCTCTCTCTCTCTTTTTCTCTCTCTCTCTCTCTCTCTCTCTCTCTCGCCCTCCCTTTTTCTCTGGTGAATGGATGCGGGCTCGCTTTCGATCGCCTCCCTCCCACCACCATTTCGAAAGAGAGCTGGACCAAGAGTCCTTGTTACCGAACTTTTCGTTCTGCTCACACTCGTTACCCAAACCAGCCTATATCCCAGCATCTCCTTTTTGCCGGTGATTCGGTATCTCGAGTATGCGTCACGAAACTACTAACGCGAAGCTTTCTCGTTTAAAATGAGAATTCGGTGGGAATAAAGAGATATAAAGAGAAAGTATAACGAAGTACGAATGCCCCGTCATTCGGTTGAAGGTTGTAGTCTAGGGTGTAGAATTAATTGACCTTTTCTCCCAGTGAAAGTCTCGTCAGCGAGACTCTCATCTCGTGGAGCTTATCGGGGGTATCTAATTCTCGAGCTACAGATTGTTCATGAGCGACTTCATTATTTCTATGAAGTTTCTATGACCACATATCATATTGATCCATGATATCAACATTTATATTAGATTTTTTTTTTCATATTTAACGTTGCCCTTCTATGTCGTCCAACCTTTTCCCCCATTCATAATATCGAGCACTGCCATACAACGATTGGAGAGAATAAGAAGAACTTTATGATTCCAACCATAACATTATTCGTGGAACGTATTAGTGCACGGATAATTATTTAACCGATGATTGGATCTGCCTGCTGCATCGATCTCCAATCCCTCCTCAAACGTTATTCGTACAGCCCTATTCTCTCCCTCTCTCTCTTTTTCTCTTACAGGGTCGTAAACTATTTACGTGTCGCATAAATTTTCAGTATTTCTATAGCCCACATTCAGGTGAGCGCATGCTCGAACACTATGTGGTAAATACGTCCCTTGGGGAAATTGGATATTGAGGGTTAGTTAGGGCGATCAAATGTACGTGTGTTTTTAGAATGAGGCATTTTACGTCCCCGTTCGGTCACCAGCCGAATCTCCCTGGAGCCAGTGTCGTGCATCCTCTCGTCGTGCATATCACAAACACGCACACGTTGGCATAAAGATCGGTATTGCAACAGTTCGGACGGCATCCAGGGATGCAGACGAGTGGGCGGTATCAATACCACATTGAACCGTGGCTGGAATTTGTGTGAATTTGCAAACTGGCTGGAGTTGAACTCTCCAATGAACTTAAAGTGAGACGAACAAAGACCAAAGAGATGACCGGAGACTCATCTAATAGAAATTAGAATCTGTACCCAGTGCATCCGTAATCCGTATAGTATATATGTGGTGAGTATCGCGACGATTTCGAGCTTGGTCCATTGCTGAGAGAAAAAATAAATGGAATGAGGAGTGGGGACAAGGGATAGAATTCCAAGAGTGGACAAGTAGCGAAAGTCTCTTGGGTAGGTGGGACACGCAAAAGCCCGGTAACTAGGTACAAATCGGCCAAGAATAGACTCTGTGGATGGAAAACAATAGCCGTTGTCGTCGTGTTTATGGAAATCCGTGTCTGGTGTACGGTGAAATGCAAGACCCTGTCTAGCACATGAGTTGGACAAAGAGAGCCAGCGATGCCTCACCAGCGCTGGAACGAGGGAATGGCACCCACTGAGGCAGTGGTGTCGCGGATACTGGTATCCCAACGCCGCCTGACAGGGCTCGCCCCGTTAGGGCCTAGATAACGCTTGCAAATCGCATTACAGTCTCGCACGAGCGAGCAAGCCCTTTCGACCCATACAGCAGCCAGTCCCATACTATCGCTACATAGCACACTATATGCCATTCATACTATACCGGAGCATACATCCTCTTCTATGTATATATGTAGTCGTGTACGTACATGCTAATATAGTATATGCAACATCGGTTCTACGGAGCTCCCGCTAACCGCTGTCAGCTCGGGGTCTCCGCTAACGTGCAACGGAAGAGACTGCGTGCTAAGCGCAGCCTGACCGAACGCGACGCCGTGAGATCCAGTCCACTGTGTGGAACACTCCACATACTCACACTTCCGCTATGCACCAGCCAGCACACTAGAATTCTGTGTGTCTTACGTTATAGACCCGGAGTATCCACCTACTGTTCCTCGTATATATATGTATTACGAGAATGTGACTCATCTAATACGTCTTATGTGTGTAGACGTATTGTTCGTAGTACATATAATGTCACGTGTACGAATATAACGCTTTCGTCAACCCTCCTTAACTTGCACCCTGAGGTGCCCTACTGCTTCTGCTATTACACTTATCATTGACGCTGCTCTGTTCGCCTCCCTCGCTTCCATTTGGCTATCGTGAGTTCGTGAGCTCGTCCACAGTCTCTGGGAATAATCGTTGCACAGACGTCGTTGGACAACCCGGAACGTCGAGCTTCTCTCATCGACAAGGCTTCTCTCAGGGTCGTGCTCTCGAGCGTACTATCCCTCGTTACCGTCGTCGTTCTCATCGTTGACGACATGCCAGTGGGGAGACATACAGAGAGAGAGAGAGAGAGTTCAGGGCAGCAGTGAGGTAGGACAGAGCTTGCAGGGTTTACGCTGTAAACAGCACGTATGTGTCGACATGACGCGTCATTGAGCCTCTCTCTCTCATCTCATCACAGGCACAATGCAAACCCCTCGCATACTAACGCACCATAGTAAAATGAACCTGCGACTATATGCGTGGAATGTCGCATGAAACTTCAATATATCAGTCGCTATGGCGTTTAACGATGTAGAGGGAACCATTTTGTAATCATCTCAACATTGCTATACATTGTTCAGCAGTTTCCTGACTTGATCAACCCTTACGACTATTGCAACGTCCTTGAAATGATTGAGATTCATTATCCTGGATTTCGAATATGGATTGAAGGGGTTGACGATAAGGGTGGTATGGAACATTGTATGCAGACGGTCTAACGAGCAACGCCATGCATATGCGATATACTCTCAGTTCGCATTATTCGCACTACCGGTTCCAGACGCATACCGAGAAACTACGAGGATACAGTCCACGATTGCGCCTGACCCCTAGATATCTCCATTAGGGCAACGGGTCTGAGATATACATACGCTCAAGTACGCATAGCATATACATATACGTTTATCATATACGTCTATATGTACACTATATACATGGAAATAAGAGAATAGGTCTGGTGCACACGTAAAGGCCGTATAACTTTCCCGCAGAAGCAGAAACTCTACACAGCTAGAGGATAAACTGCCACGGGATGATAATGCATGGTGGTAATGCATAATCCCTCACACTTATTATAATTTGATTAAAACGCCCGGACGCTACCAGTCACCGACCGGTCGCTGGTTCATTCGTTCATTCGTTTGTTCGTTCTCGTCGTACGAACCCCTATTGCTTTTAATGAGATTTCCGGTGGCAGTTAATTCCGTACGATGACGTCCACAGGATATGAGGTCACGGTTTTGTCGTTGTGCCTCATTTCTGGCCATTTTCCACCCTCCACTGCCGCTTCCACTCGTCAAACCACATTCTGCTCTGGTACAGGGTTCAAAGCTCTGCTAGCTATCGATAATGTATCGATGTGCGTCCTATTTTCCATACAGTATCGCCTTTCACATAGCCATTTCCACAATAGTAGCGGTTCAGTGAAGATTAAGGTGACGAGGGAGATAACTGAACTTTTATTAGAAAACTTTTCGATGGACAACAACTTTTTGGGAAACGAAAAGTCTTAGGGTTTAATTTCATGAACTACACTTTCCACGGTGAAAATTGATTTGTCTCAAAAAGTTGATAATTTCAACCGAAAAATCGTCGAAACGTAGTTATGAGATTACGTTAATCTTTCGAATAACCATAACAAGATGTAGGTCGACACGCACTTTGCAAGCCAATATACGATATAAACTGATGTTGGGCTGTCAACGAATGAGTCCCGCCATCGAACTGGTTAACTGGGCCATGTTCGCGTTGAAGCGCGAGCGATCGACGAAATTGTGTAGCAGCATGCTAGGAGACTGCAGAAAGAGAGAGAGAGAGAGAGAGAGAGGGAGGATAAAGGCCATGGGGTGAACAACAGAGAGCATGAATAGAAAAAGAGAGAGAGAAATATCGAGGTGAGCGTGGGGGATGGGGGATGGGGCTGTTGCTGCTGGCAAATGTGGCCATCCCACATACCACACGCAACATGCCCACCCGATAACCATTCATGCGAAAATTCAAACGGTCGCTCTCGCGCCAACAGTACATTCGCGATAACGCCACAGTTGATATCGACGTGTGCGAACACAGGAGTGGACGAGGTGAAGGAGGGTAATGTACTGGCTACTGTCGCTTGTTTCCTCTTGCCACCAAGAAGAGGGTGTGATCGATACTGTGTCATTATTAGTATCACCTGCGTTTCCATAATGCGAGAACATGTCTCACTCTATCTCTCTCTCTCTCTCTTTCATCCCTCCTGCTCGCTACAATCATGTCCTTTGTGACAATACCCCCGGCAGGATCTTCCTGATCGATACGATTGTTCCCGGATGCTCCCGTCTCATCCTCCTTCCACCTATTGGACATCCAGGAATACCGTAAGTAACTCATCAAAGCTGTACACTACAGATTGCACATACGTGTTTACATATCGTAGTATTCCATCGAGTAGAGAGAAATTTATGGATCCCCAAAACTTCCCTTGTCTCTCTCGTACCAGCCTATATACATCTTTCATCTACCCCTTTCTTTCTTCCCTTGTGTCGGTATGATTGGTTTGCTTTTCCAAGATTTTTCTTATCCAATGGTGCGGCATGCATAACAGAATGCCGAGAGAAAAAAATAGGAGTAGGATTGGATGTAATTTCCAACACTAAGCGATTCCGCAACCCTTTGGGTCTCACTCATATCTTCATTTATTTATTCTTCTCTGTGAGCTCGGTCAGGCTTCCTCTTCTCTCTCTCTCGCTCTCTATCCTCCCCGCGTGAAGTGCTTCTGACTCCTAGTACGAGAAACGAGAGACAGCGATTCAAAACCTTTTTGCGCCAGCTCTCAACTCGTTTCTCTCCTGTAAACAGGTATCTCACCGGCTATTCTGGTACTTTTGTGCTGTACCCTCTCACTCCTATTCGTTTATTTTACTCTCCTTTCACACAGCATAGTTTTGTCTCTCCTTTTCCCATTTCCAGTTAGCCTCGTCGTGCTCATGCGGCTATGGCCCTGTTTTTGATGCTGGCGAGCCACACTGGTTTCCGTATCTGCATTTCTATCCGCTTCCGGTGCACCTTCCCCTATTCTCTCTCCCTCTCTCGCTCTCTCTCTCTCTCGCATTCTCCATCTGAATTTGCATCTGCGTCCGTATCTCTTCCACGCCGCACACTTTCTCTCTTGTCCCCCATCTCTCGCGCTCTTCTCGCGTAATTATTTCTATCCGCGATTGTGATGCAAATTTTTGTTGTTTCGCGAGTAGACCCCATCGCATCAGAGTCTACCACACGCCTTTTCTCTGCTGCCTCTCTTTCCCCTTCCCGTTTTCCGATACCATCTCACACACACTCTCTCTGGCCTGCACACTTTTTTTCCAATCAAACCCTGGCACTATTGGGAAACCATACCGGGAATCCACTGTTCGACTATTCTGTCGTCGTCCAATAGCACTTTCAAAATGGCTCGTCTGGTCTGCTAAACTCGCATCGGGCTTCATTCGCTTTACGGAGAACTCTCGATTGATAACGGTGGAATCGCTTGCCAGACGATGATTCCTCATTGTGAATGCTTCTGGGCAGTAGATATGGGACCATAATATGAGGGACACGTAGGGAAACGTCCTTGATGATTACCGGAGTACCTCTATAATTAGTCGCTATTAACGCACTGGAGCTCATTTGGACGTATATGTATCTAAGCATTTCATTCCGGGCGTATACGTGCATAAGCACTCAGAGCTCGCAATATAGAAACGGTTGGCTGCATCGAAAATTTTGATGAGTAGTCCAGAGTATACAGAGATGGAGATTGATGAGCAAAATGTATTTACAGTTGTAATAGAAAGCGGAGGATATATGATGAGATAGCAAAATGAAGGGATCCCCCAGTAAGTTTACTCAAACAGCCGAAACTACGTACACCAATGAGCACATCCCTTAACTTTGCTACAGGAGGTTGACATATCGGAATGAACAGTTAGCCATCTTGAAATATACCCGATGCATCGATTTTATTTCTCGAGGAGGCGTCGAGTACCCACATTCGTGAAATGTACGGTTACTTTAACCTTTCAATGGGCAGCCCCTCTTCAGCTCAATAGAATAAGCTGACTCCAATCGAGCGAAAGCCCACACCGGGTGAATTGGCTCACTTGATCCCAATACTCCATTTGCTCTCACCCTTCGCTCTTCAATAGAGTGCAGCCTGTGATTATACATATATACTAGCCGGTTATTGTGGTTCGGGCGTTTAGCGTACTCTCGTCGGCTTTGGTTTACAATTACACTCACATAGCACCAACATAGACAACCACGCACACTCACGAGAAATCTAACTGCGACACTCGCCCACTCACTCACAGACACTAATGACACGGGCACTTGTCTCTCTCCAACATAAATGTTTACAGTTACTCTGACCGACACTTGCGTCGCCCCCATGCACACTCAGACGCTTTTGTAGCTATATCCGGACACTTATACAAACATTGGTGGATACTGATATGGTCGTATGCATCACGATTACGAAACACTTGCAGACACCCTTGTAAATATACTTATCCCACACCCACGCAGCACACATGCACTAACAGACGCTCGTCCATTTTTACATACACAGAAAATTAACATCCTCGTATAAATTCGCACGAACATTTGCGTCTTTCACTCACAGACATGCACAAATATTCGTACGGGCACTCAGAGATTCACACATTCGTCACAATTCGTGGGTAAACTATACCCACGAATACCCACGAATTGTGCCACTCACTCTGGCAGCGACACATGAATGTGCCCACTTTAGTTCTCGCTCCATCCCAACACACAATACTCAGTTGAATGTTAAAGTAATCAAATATAATACATAGCATGACCATAAGGTCTGCTGGAGTGACCACATTGAGGTAAGGCTTAGACTGAGATCATGGTGGCCATGGTAAGGTCGCGGGCGAGTGTCCATGTCGTTGGGTCTTCTATGCTAGTGTCTGTGAGTATCTATCGGCCTCTAGGAAAATTTGTGTGAGTGTCAGTGTGAGTAGTTTTGAAAAAAAAAAGACTGGGAATTTTCTGGAATTTAAATTGACCCAACGGCAGGATTCTCAAAAATAATTTTGCTAAAGAGGATGGCCAAGGACCCAGACAATCAACTTCATACCGAGCGTATGACAGGACGTAAGACGTCTAACCATATCATTATTTATTCGCATCTTGCCTTTTCTGAAAAACTTTCCTCCTTCTACCCATTACCCCCTTGCTCCTGTGCTTTCGTACTGAATTTAATAAAGCCATCTTGCCTTCATCGTTGTATATATTTTCATTTCGTGCGGGCCCAGTGACTGTTGTCGTATAGACCCTTTGATAAAATCGTCCTCGTATTTTATTTCTCGGTTCTCTATCGTCCGTGCTCTGTCCTCGAGAAGAAATTCTGGTCTAGCCACATAAAAAGCGTAGACGAGAGGACGAGAAGGCAGCGCTTATTAGAGGCAACATGAGTCGAGGGCCGCCAAAGCACGAGAGTTGCTTCGAAAAGAGCCCTCGCTACGAGTATAGGAGCGAGATGCAGAAACAACGAAGGAATAGAGCAACAAGAAGTGAGATAAGGAGACGTAAGGGGGAGCAAAAAAATATAAATTACAGAGTATGATCGTTGAGGTCTTGGTTTTTCCTTCTTTGCAGTTCTTTGGCCCGATCCGACCGTTCAATCTTAAGCCCTTATATTTATTTATATAAGAAGTCTTACATTTTATATTGAGTCTACTTGAATATGGATCTAAATTCAGATTCAAGTTTGAACTTATGTTTAAACTTAAGATCATGCTAATAACCTCCGTTTTAGGAGTTTGACGCTCAAATTCACTTTACCTCTTGCTCCATTAACCTTTGCTACACTGAAAAATTTTATGGTCGAGAAAGAACGGAAAAGTACCACGTGCGTAAGTCACGTAGAATTACTAGCTAAGCTTGTATTATCAGTAAACGTGCAGTCTATCAGCGCTGTCTACAGCTCGGATAGGAGATTTCTGGTCCCTCAACTCTTCGCATGTTCACACAATACACTGTCAGCCGAAAATAAGAAGAATAAAACGTCGCCCCTCGAAAATTGACAGACTTGCTATGACTCTCACCTTTCTTTTTCCATGCTAGGGTTTCATGTCTGCGCACAGTCTCTCGTGTCTAAACTTTTGTGGTTTTCTGTCAACAATTCGTGCTGACTCTCTGCTCGACTTCTCAATCTTCCAATAGGCATTTGGACATAACATCTGAGCCTGGTACTCCACGCCATCATCTTTTCTCAGAAATTTATTAAAGTTGCACCGTAAACTCTTTATCAAGTCTTTCGGGAAAGGGACGCAAACCCTAAATAAAAATGGTAACGTAAGTTTGGTAGATGCATAGACCGCTTTCTCTCTTTTCCTCTGTCTGTCTTTTTGGATCCTTCTATAACTCGTAAAGGCTGATCCTCTAGTCGTTCTCATTTCTTCTGTCCCATATCGAATTGAGAGCAAAGAGAGTATTCTCAAGATTGTTTGTACTCAGAGCCAGAGCCCTTAAAACAAACAGTATCAAGCCGAGGGCAACCGTAGTAGTGAGTCAAGTCGAGTTTTCAAAACGTTCTCAACGGTCTTTGTTGCTCTCTTCCTGGTATGTTTTACTTTTTCTCCACTCAACCATTTCGCTGGACAAGTAACATGGACGGAAGGCATTCTACCATGCCTTGTGTCATCGTCTACATTCCCTCAGAGTGAATTTCTTTCTTTAGATCGATACTGTGATATATCAGCAATCCAGCTTTGTTTTTCGGGAGAGGAAAAGAAAGTAAGAGGGAAGAAGAGAAAGAGAGAGAGAGAGAGGGACTTACATTTCTCTGCAAAACACCATTAGCTTCATTCTCGTTGGCGGCATTCGACCGTTGTACAATGTTTATTCTGAAACGCTTCGATTCCCCCAGGCTTTATAGAGCAGTGTTATTGCTTCGAGAAGCCAATCCTCGCAAACCGTATCACTATCAATTTTCCACTCTGGTATTGCTGTGGGCTTCGTTCCAGCTCACGAAGGGATGAAATAAGATTTATTGGCGATTATTTCCGATCCCGAAGGATAAAACGAGAGACGAGATAAATGGTCCAAATACAAAGTAATCCTAACAAAACGAGGAAAAAGTTGTGAACAAAGAACGTTGGATGCATTTCGGTCTAGTGGAAACAGACAGCAGTTGTCAGCCTCGAAAGCTTAAGTAGTGAATAACAGTGCTGAAGGCATCTTGAAATTGTGATTTTCGAGTTCCTATCCACTGTCATGGTTCGATGAACACTGAACTTTGTATCTCTGGCCTGTTTCCGTCACTTCTCTATTTTCCTCATCTCGTTTTATCGTGTCCTTTCACCCTTTTTTCCTCTTTCGCAAATGGTCACGAGACAGTTTATTGTGTTTCGTTTCGAAAAGTTTGCCCGACCAGTGACACTACAGAAGCAACGGCGTGAAAGCTCAGGCGCAGTGAGAAAACTCACTTTGTCCACGACAGACAAAAAGCATGGCCTGGGTGTCCAACTTGTAGGGAAGGGTTACGAGCTCTCCAGGTTTGAGATTACCAAATACCAGCAGGTTTCTCACACTGTCTTTCTACTTGCACTCTTTCCTTCAATGCTCTTCACACAGTCACTCGACCAGAAAGAGCTTCGAGCGTTCGAGCTTACCTCTCGGTTTTGAGACTGTGAATTGTCTCTTCCTTTTTGTCACCATACTTTTCGCATTTAATTCTCGCGAAGAGGCACAATTAGGGAGGGGATGAGCATCAAATGTTTTTGAAACTGGCCAGAGTTTCGTTTTTCAACTGTATTTATAGACACTCTACAGACAATGATTGTCTCTGGCACGGCAAATGTCTCGTTACTCATAGTGCACTATCTGTCGCCTGCATGATCACTTTCTATCCACTAATTTTCTTTTATCAGAATCGCATACTCCTTGTATAAGAATTTCCGGTAATTAATATTTCAATCCAATAATCAATGCAGTGACACAAATTGTTCCAGTAATTTCACGTCACATGTAAATCAAACCACCCTGAAAACACCAAAAATTTTGTATAGAAACTCGAGACTCCGTCATAGACGCGAAAAACTATGACGATCATTCGTGGCTTGATACGAAAAATAAAATGCCATTTTATCAGTATCCCTATAGCTGTAGTATTTATTTCCGCAATCGAATCGTACTGAAGAAAATACATTTCACCATAGTGCGCAACGTCTCGAGTAACGCTTTAATTCATCAAGTGGAGAAAAAAAAACGAATTCACCGATTGCAAGAAAAGTAGCTTCATCTGATTTTACCTCCAGTAAAACGTTTTGGTCAGTGCCCTCGTTATCGTTTCGTAATTTTTGGTTGGTCTGTAACCTCAATCGGTAAATATGTTTATTGTCTCGAATCACTGCCACGAATATTCATTACAGGTACGTTATTGGCATATTATTTTTTTTCAAATCGTGTATTAAAGAGCGCTCATGGTTTACCAGAGAGTTGATATCGGTGGCGCCATGCAAGTGGCATAAAGACTCCAATTTCCGAAAAATCAATATAATCGATCTCAATACATGTATTTATATCGGATGGCGCCAAAAAAAAATGAGCAAACGTGTATGTACCCGGACGGTTCACTGGGTCTAACGTTTTTCTGGGTCAAGCGTATGACGTAAAACGTTGTGCTGTCGCATTTTTTGCTCGAATTTCCAAATTTACACGCAAAATGTTCATGCCGTTTAATCGAATTTATTATATATTCCAACGCCAACACACATTTTACAGGTCAAATAATTCTTGTATGCACAGCTTTCCATATAACGCACCAATGCTCGCGTAGAATCTACTTCCGTCTGTGCAGGTCTGACATTTTCATATATTTTTTCCGCATTACATGCAACATATATATATATATAAACGAACAACTTTTCGGCTTGACGTTATCTGTTATCGCGTTCATGCTTATGAAATCTGTATAAATTCATAACTACTTGTGAATGTTCGATCAAGATTAGTACCGACGATCTCATAAAAACATAGAAAAATGGTTCGTGAGCTTCAACACGCATCACGCACAAGTGGCATTAGGCATGTTTGAATGTTGGTTTTTCGTTCATGAACAAAAGTGCGGTAAAAACCGACTGCCTAGTAAGGGAGAGAGAGAGAGAGAGAGAGAGAGAGAGAGATAACACGACATGTCATTAGTACTTAACTGAGGTTAAACTGATAAAACTGAAAACCCATAAAGTTGATATAAAATGGCTTCTCATGATGAATAAAAAATAAAATGACGCAGAGGTGTGAAGGCTGAAAATATATAAAAATGATTTTGAAAAGGAGCATTCAATGCCGGAGTAAACTCTGTCAAAGGTCATTGAACGTTAGACTCACGAGCAATTAACCCAGTGACACGAGAAGCACCAAGCACAAGGGGTATGAGAGAAGGTTCGTTGTGTCCAAGAGCCGGAGCAGGTGAACGGGAGGGCAACATGCAACGAGGACATGATCCTCGTTAATGTCGATAGGTCGATGGGTTGAGCTCTCGTATGTACTACGTGCACTGTCACACAAGGGTCTAAGGGGAGTGTAAAGCGAGGGAATAACAGAGGTGAGGAACAGGCTGGTTAGAAAGGGGCACCGGACAAGCCAGAACAGAGAAGTCAAGAATGTCACGTACCAATAAACCTTAGTTTGGTAGGAAATAAATCAGCTGATGAACGTGTAAAGTGTGAATCATCATTTTATTCGATGCATATTCCCGTGTTATATATACACCAAATATAATCGGCCTCTATAGAGAAAATGAAGGGTATGTGGGTGGAACAAAAAAACTCATCCGTCCACTCTCCACATTGAATGTAGAGCCAGTGCTCTTCTTCCCTTTTCACCTTTGTCCATATCGATTCTCACTCGAGTCATACTTTTTTATGCAGCTACCGCATTAAGGAGTCGTTCAACGTCATGGCTCGATTTACAGGTTCAGCTCACGACAATGTAACTAGCTGCCAACCCCATAGCATTCCACTGCTACTGCTGGTACCGTCCTGGCACGCTCGCTACTTTTTTGTTTTTCATTTGGTTTTTCTTTTGTATAACTCCATATATCCCACATGCAGCTATACGACTTCTTCACAAATTAGGCTGCACTCTGTCCTCATCCGTGAGAATACCGTGATGTGTCCTTTGCACAGGTATAAACTATGTATAGATAAAATTTATATATAAGCATAAGCGTATGTATAAGGATTCTAGTGGGAACGCGAAATAATCATTTTGACAGCGTCAACGGCAAAAGGGTTATTATTTAATACGCTAATGGTCAGTTCCACCAAGATAGACTAAAAGCGGTATTAGTTATAAGGCTTTTTTAATTTATCTGGCTGTCAAGTAAATCTCTGTTGTTTCGTCAATGCTCTGTCATACACTTTTCTCCTCAGTCTCTTTTAGTTATATTCTTTTATTTTATCGGAAAAGGGAGGTCATTATTTAAGAGATAATGCTGCGCCAAGCGTGCGCGAATTAAGGGCATTCCGGACTCATTGTCGTTAAGCAAATAACACGGATAAGCATTGTGCAATTTTCGAATTTGCCCCGCGATTTTTTTTAATGGCTTATTCAAAACTTTAGAGTTCGATAGGTATATGTATAAAATCTCCGCTTAAGGTAGCTATTCTTAGCCATAAAAGAATATCAATAATTTTTGTATGGACAGCAATTTTTTTCAAAGAGTAGAATTATACAACTCAATGTATACTTATCCAACTTTTTTTCGTCTCAGGCATTTTTTTAAACTGTTCAATACACATTTTTACTAAAGGTGAAAATTTCGTTAATGTAAAAACACGACAGTAAACTCATTCGATTAAAATGTAAGTTAAATGAGCGCACAATTGTACGTGAAAAAGGCTCCAGACTATTAAAGGAAACAGTTTTAATCTGATTCGTATAGGTTAAGAACTCGTTAATAAATGCCCAAAAAAATACAAATAGAGGAAAATGGGCATTTAGTGTACTACTAGGCTGCTCATCAGGCTGTTACACTTAAAACAAGACTGTGAAACAGAAACATCTCCTTTTCAAATTTACCAGCTTGGTAAATAGTGTTTGGTGAAACCGGGCATAATGCAATATTCTCCGGTTAAACCGGGCATATTGCCCGGTTCAGCGAGTGTACCAGAATGGGATATTGACAGTGAGCTGAGGGAAAAGAACGGGTGGAGGCTATACAGACACATATATATATATTATATATGAAGGACAAATCCAACACGTGTTCTCCAGTCCGCTCCATCGGTCTTTTAGAGCAAACGCGCGAACAGCAGGCCATAGTTCGGGCACGTACGCTAACCTAATACAAAGTTTCCATTGAGCTCCCGTTGAGAGTGTTCAAGATGGAGGAGACGGATGTTGAGAAAGTGAGGGCTGAGAGGTCTGGTATGTATATAGAAGAGAAGGCGATGGTGAGATCCGGGAATACAATGCCTTCGAGTCTCGAAGGACCTCCTGGCTTGCTGCTACTTTACTGCTGGCGCAGGCCAGACTGCTTGCCTCCGAGGGCACCACACCGTGTCACCCTTTCGTCGAGAAAGCTCCCACGAATACCAGAGAGCAAAACCAACCCTAAACTCTTGTTACCCCTCGATAAACAGAGAAAGTGAGCGATGAAAGCTTGAGATCTCAATAGAGATATACCATGGCTTCTTGGAGCTTTATATTGACAGAGTAAAATGTTAAGAGCCAAAAATTTTGTCACTCTCGATGTTGCAAAATATCGAAATGATTTTATTTGTTACAATATTTATCTCAATATCTTCATTTTTTCCCGATATCAATCTTTCTGTATCTCCTACATTTGTTTTCTCCTCTCTGTCTTTATACAGCTTTATTATCGTAGCTGGATTTGCACTTTTTATTAAAATAATTATGGTGTCGAAATTGGATTATCCTCGATCAATAACTTTTCCATACAAGAAGATCAGAAATTTAAAAAATTCAACATATTCTTATTTCATATGAAATAGTGCATACGTTGCATACTAGGATTGAGATAAAAAAAACCAATACAATAAAAGATGATGAGCTATCGGACTCAATTTTTTTTATTTATTTTTATTTTGACTTCCATAGCTCAAAATTTTATATTAAATTGATTATCTTTTTTTTTGGTTCTAGTTGGATTGGCTTGATTTTTTTTTATTTTTGGTCACCTGCTGAAAGCCGAGAACTTCCGTATGCGAACGATATCATCGGCGGTGCACAATCCAAACATTAAGAGGGATTAGTTATGTTACATCAATTTTCTAAAGAGCACACAAATATTACAACCGATTACAAACTCTGCGTAAACCAGATTATACTCTTCGCTTTTGACCTAAACTACTACGAGTATCATTATTTATACATTGATGATAAAAAAAAAACGACCGTCTCTTAGAAACTGTACGGTATATAATATCTACGGGCTTCATAATTAATCAAAGGTGACCATCGTATGAAACAATCTCCAGGCAATGCAACTATTCGTAATACGAATACGTTAAATAGACGAGTTCGTCTCACGAGTTCGATATATATATATATATATATTTCACGATTCACGTGTTCGTTAAATAGAGACTGACAAAGTTTAACATCGAGATCCTCATAATTGTGAGTTCCCCATTAAGATATGCGTCTCTAACGCCTTTCAATAGTTTCAATTCTATACTTCATAAAGAACGGAAAATTATCAAATGCGAGAGATATCGCAAGTACAGCAGAATGAACTAGGAGAGAAGAAGAAACTCTCCGTTAAGTCATTGTTCACTTAAACAATAGCTATTTATTGGTATTTCGTCACGTTACGACCCAGAACTCACTTTATAAGGAAAACCCTTTTCCTACAATTCCTTACAACTCCTATTTCAACACATGGAATTGACGACAACGTTAATGTTCTTTCTCGCGCTCGTTTTCTACCGTTCTCTCGGTTCATTTATATCTCTCCCTCTCTTCTGGTTATTTCGTCCCTTCAATGTCTCGGACGCCTTTCTTGATTTCTGCTGCTGCTGCTGCAGTTACATTCAGTTCGGCTATTCAAGATTCAGAACATTTACGAGCTACGGGCTGAAATAATTTTGAAAGTGTAGAGAAAGGATAAACAGACGAGAGACAACCTGTAGATCGAGCGACGCTCATTGAATTCCCCACCTTGTCTCAAACGATCTGGTCGCTGCTCCTTCTCGTCAATATGTTATGCTCGTCCCATATATTTTCAGCGCAGTTTGTTTCTTCATTATTGTTCTCGAAATTAATTTCATGTTCTCTAGTCGCTTTTTAAGCAGCCCGAAAAGTACAGACTCACTGCAGCCTTATGCAGAATATTCATATATACGAATATAAACTTCAAGAGTAAGTAAAAAGTTAACGATTAAAAAGTAAGAGATTTAGATACAAAAAGGGAAACGATAAGGGCATGAGGAAAAGTGACAAAAGTGGCTGGATAAAAAATTTGAAAGGCCTTGAAACATCTTAATAAATTAGTAGTGCAGCACTTTAGAAATTACTAAATAAATTGTATATTGCACGCAGCTTAATCTATGAAGAGGAATCACAAAGCTTGAACTGACCTCGAAATAAATGCGTATATAGAGTCGAATCGCACTGCCATGGGAAATAAAAGCTCTGTTTGAGTACACCAATCGTGTATTGTCGAAATATGTATTGTATTTTATATCCAACTTGGGAAATACAGCTTGGAAGAGTGCTTATACTGCCTCACCCACGGTACTTTTTCGCAACACGGAGGGGCGAATCCACGCTTATATCGTCTAATATTCCAGCTCAGAGGATCAGCCATTTCTTATATATAAGGATGAAAAGATGAAGGCATACAAATATACGTATGTGCATTTGTACCAACACGAGCAAGCATCTTACAGAGGCGCATTGTGATTTTCTATTCTTCGCGAGCGCGACATTGGAATCTGAGAGAAGAGAAGAGAGAGGAAAAATACGAAGCATAGCAAGAGCATTCCGAAAAAGATCTCGATTATCTCCATAGGGGCGGTAGACGGGAAAGATGAAGGTAAAAGAAGAATATAAGGGCAAGAACGACAGATCCCTTCGTGAAATCCTCTTTTCTCATTCTACAAAGCCTCAGGGCACAGATATACTTTTGCTATTCATTTTTTCCAAATACGAAGTAACGAGTGCCAGAATTTTTCGCCATTTAGTTTTTCCTCCTTGGTTTCAACTGACGTACAATTCTTCCATCTCAATGTAGCGTATAACTGGGCAGTGTGTATACTTTCGTGATGTGCATAACTTCGTCCTGATTTCTTTTATTTCTCTGAAAATAAACACCCCCAAAATACGGAACACACAGTGAGTATTAAGGGAGGATTAAAATCGTTGCGTCTGTCCCGGGGGTGCAGCACTCAAAGGTCTTAAAAAGACTCGAATCTTCGTAAAATATTGCTCAGGAACTAGAAAAATTGCTCCTACTGTTGCCCAATACGATCACTAATAATTACTTTGCTCTTGGACTTGAGAAATTTTATCTCCGTCTTTAGGGTTGAAAACATTCCATCACTGGCGCTCTCGCGAGACCGATGTATACATTTCTGAGAAATCAAGAGACTCGGTAGTTTTATGACAATTATATTTTTCGGTCTGAACCGAAAACTGAACTGAACCTAATAAATGCGTTTTTTTCTGAGTTCGAAGAGGCTGTGCATTGCCACACGACAAGACTGTGCGTCAAAAGATGGCGTGAGGGACTAAGGGTGCATGAGGACGATGGATAAATAAAATATGAAAATTGTAGCAGATCTCGGAAGTTACCATGGTGGCTGTGTAATGTGAAATGTTGTTTTGAAAATATAAAAACCCCTAATATTCTTAACTCTCTTATAGTCACATTAGTCATGATTTATTGTATGAATAATTACCTGGCCGATTTGATGATCAATATTTTTTGTACCCGTAAATCGAGTTCTCTTTATATCTATCTCATTGCGATAACAACGTGAAATATACTTGTCCTATTTCTTTTCATCAGAGGCGATTTCTGATGAGGAAACTTTAATACTCAATATTTTAATAACAACAAGACTACGAATTAAAACATTAACTGCTTATCGTTAGAGTTAATCTCTTGATTTGCTCGAGAGTGACAAATGTGAGGAAAACACATCCGTGAAAAATAGCAGAAAAATCTTCACCAATATGGCTATAGTAAATATTATATGCGTTGGTATTAACGAAATCGACGGTTGCAAATCAAGTTCTCTTTACATAGAGATCATTACGATAACAATGTGAAATATACTTGTCCTATTTCTTTTCATCAGAGGCGATTTCTGATGAGGAAACTTTAATACTCAATATTTTAATAACAACAAGACTACGAATTAAAACATTAACTGCTTATCGTTAGAGTTAATCTCTTGATTTGCTCGAGAGTGACAAATGTGAGGAAAACACATCCGTGAAAAGTAGCAAAAAAATCTTCACCAATATGGCTATAGTAAATATTAAATGCGTTGGTATTAACGAAATCGACAGCAGCAAATCAAGTTCTCTTTACATAGAGATCATTACGATAACAACGTGAAATATACTTGTCCTATTTCTTTTCATCAGAGGCGATTTCTGATGAGGAAACTTTAATACTCAATATTTTAATAACAACAAGACTACGAATTAAAACATTAACTGCTTATCGTTAGAGTTGATCTCTTGATTTGCTCGAGAGTGACAAATGTGAGGAAAACACATCCGTGAAAAATAGCAAAAAAATCTTCACCAATATGGCTATAGTAAATATTATATGCGTTGGTATTAACGAAATCGACAGTAGCAAATCAAGTTCTCTTTACATAGAGATCATTCCGATAACAACGTGAAATATACTTGTCCTATTTCTTTTCATCAGAGGCGATTTCTGATGAGGAAACTTTAATACTCAATATTTTAATAACAACAAGACTACGAATTAAAACATTAACTGCTTATCGTTAGAGTTAATCTCTTGATTTGCTCGAGAGTGACAAATGTGAGGAAAACACATCCGTGAAAAATAGCAGAAAAATCTTCACCAATATGGCTATAGTAAATATTAAATGCGTTGGTATTAACGAAATCGACAGCAGCAAATCAAGTTCTCTTTACATAGAGATCATTACGATAACAACGTGAAATATACTTGTCCTATTTCTTTTCATCAGAGGCGATTTCTGATGAGGAAACTTTAATACTCATTATTTTAATGACAACAAGACAACGAATTAAAACATTAACTGCTTATCGTTAGAGTTAATCTCTTGATTTGCTCGAGAGTGACAAATGTGAGGAAAACACATCCGTGAAAAATAGCAGAAAAATCTTCACCAATATGGCTATAGTAAATATTATATGCGTTGGTATATTAATGAAATCGAGGGTATTGAATACGCGGTGAGACAAGTGAGAGCCGACATCGTTATTCCGTTAATTAAACGAGTCTCTGGTATCTGCAGCTCCGTCGAATTGTAGAGCAATTAAGTAATCCCTTTGAGACGTAACTCCCGTTACCTCGAGCCTAATGACAGTCGTACCTTTTGCCGCCTTCTACAGTTTAGATTCTGCACGTCACACATGCATGTTTCACGTTTCACTCCTTCTCGTAGTACAGGCACGTCTTCATGCCTACTTTCTCGCGTTACGAGATGATAACTCATTCCCGTTTATGCAGCCCTATATCTGCGCCCTCTCTCTCTCTCTCTCTCTCTCTCTCTCTCTCTCTCTCTCTCATTCTCTCTCATCACCATCTCGTTCTTGCGTCGACAAATGAAATAATTAAATCAAGGAGTATACCCCAGGTATCTCGTTAGCAAGCCTCGGAATATCTCTCGTACACCTTCAACCTTTTCCTCCCCATCTTTCGCCCAACCGCAGCCTCCACGTTGCGAAGCAGCCAGTTGAAGCACGAGCTTCATGCACTCATGTCTATAACGTCACCTCACTCTGCCACTTTTGAGCTCGTTCTCGAGGGGGTCGTAGCGACGATGGTTATTTCTCTCAACTCACCTTTACGCTGGTGACGAAAACATTTACTCTGCGAAAAAAAAAGAACAAAATTATAAATGACGCTGCAGAGAAATACGACGATACTGCCTTCACTTATTAACAATTTTTTTTTCTCACAATTAATAATGAATTTACAATGAACATTTATTGAACTTTCTAATGTGAATAATCTTGTGCCTACTTCGACGAGTGATGGGGGCATGCCATAGAATAGCTTGCATGTATGTGATGACATAATTCAAAAAATCAGTTATTACACTGAATTGTCTCTTCCTGAAAGCATCCAAGCAAAAGTAAGCATGGCTAATTTTCCAGAGCTGCTCTCGCATTATCGTAATTCCGTTAGAAGAATAACTCAATCTATATTTGTGTCTTCGATCCGACTCCAGCTTTAATCAGAGACAGTTCCCATTAATCGTTTATGCGATTTTGTCACTAGTTATTTTGCGTTGAGTTAGTTTTGTCTAAGTTTTTGTGCTCCTGCTTATTTTGATCTGTGTAAATTTGACATGATATTCCAACTCTGTATTATCCTGACTACGAAACAGCCTCTAGCTATCTAACATTTCTCATGTTCATACATGACCGCTTTGCTCTCTCAGTTCTTTCCAAGAAGTTTACTGACTTTCTTCAAAGCAGATTTTTTATATCAGCCTGTAAAAGCTTGTACAAAGGAGATAAGGAAAGCAAGAACGATAAAAGCGATGGGATACTTTCTATACGAGAAACATCGGATGTTTGTTAGCCTCGGGGGTTTCTCCTACATATCTGCACTGTATCAGTTGTTGTTGATTACTCTGTAACCGGATACAGGTATTTCATCTCCGCCTATCTCTCTCCCTCTCTCACTTCCTCTCTAGCACTGCCCGACTTGAGATCCGTATTATCAACAACTACCAGCAGAGCGGTATCCTTTCCTTTGTAGATGTATATTCTGTTTATAATATTCAACCCCATTGCTGTTAGTACACACGTCGATTTAGAGCAGGGTGAGAACTCCTTGGGAATAGGCGCATACATACAGGGAGAGAAAGAGAGAGAGAGAGAGAAAGTGCTTGAGGGTGATTCTCGCCTCCACGTGTTCAACTGTTGAACTATTCGGTCTGCATGACCCCTATCTCACTTGGCATGAGAATACCGCGCCACTATACTCTGTCGTTACCAAAGAGAGAGAGAGAGAGAGAGAGAGAGAGAGAGAGAGAGCAATGGACGCTCTCGCGAATGTACACTTTCGAGTTTACACGCGTATACCCATGTCCCGCAGTTGCAGCAATCGTGTAGATACACCATACGCGCATGTATGCGAGGATTGTACACGGAGAATATGGGATTTTATACCAGCATATAGATATATGTATGAGGGCGTATTTCCGGGGGTTAAGGTATATATTTGAAATGTATGTTTCTACGTATATTCGCGTCATGCTCCGTCAAGCGGACTCTTATGCTAGTTCACGCATGAACAGTGATGGACCATGAAGCTCGATTCTGCTCTGTTCTCTCTCTCTCTCTCTCTCTCTCTCTTTCTCTCAACAAAAGCATTCGACCAAGGCTCCTGCAAAGGCTTTCTCCGCCCCTAGGGCAACCATGTTACTTCTCTCTTTGTCTCCTTTAGCCTCGTCTCTCCAATCCCGTTCGAGTTCTCCTGCCACCATCACCACCCGTTTGCCCCAAACCCTCGCGTTTGGCAAACGTAAAGTTTGAAGTGCACGCGAGCACGTCAGACTCAACTTGAAATTGAGTTGTCATACACTCGGTCCAAGTTATAGTGCCTCTATAATGCGCCGTAGACTCTAATGTGGAAACTATTAGGGTCGAAATTGGATATATATGGATAGAGAAAGAGCGCATGGCTCGCATATATGTGACGGAGGTTGCGAGAGTGAGGTTGGAGGGTAAAGTCATCGTCTCTTATATTTCCAGAAAAAAGATAATAAAATATGGAATGGCATGAGAAAACTGGAATTTTCGGAATTTCGGAGATACAGTCGATTCTCCGAGGCGCTCTTTAAAATTATGTTTCCCTTCGATCCTCTCTCTAGCTTTGACACCTCGAGGAGAATCGCTTCCCCCATCTAAGGGTGGCGCATGCACACGCGTTTTACCTACAATTGGTTGCTGATGCGCATTAATAAGTTGAAGAGTGGGGGCACTTCGTAATGTAACGCTTTCTCGGATAGTCACAACCCTGGGAGCGCGACCTTACGGAGCGTCGACTGTACATCTATAGAACAATTAAATAAATATTATTTAATTTCGCAAAAAATCGCAAACGAATTTCGAAGGACACTACATCGTTTTATTCCTTAGATGATGACAATCAAATAATATACGGAGATGTAGATAGCATATTTGTCATTTTCTTTTTGCCTTCATTCTCGCTGACATAGTCTTTTTCGCAACAGAAACCACAGGAACGTGAATAAATGAATGGCCTGGCGATTTTAAAAGGTGGTGCCTGTACTTTTGTATACTGATGATACAGGGAAAAGTGCCCAGCACGATACAAGAAACGTGTACTTTTTGCGTATAAACGTCTCTCTCTCTCTCTCTCTCTCTCTCCCTCTCCTTCTGCGTTTCTTGAGTGAGGAAGAGAACGAAAGGAAGGCAGGAAAGTGGTGCTGACATCAAGCTTTCGCGTTCCTCCTTCGTGACTAATCCTGTCCAATTTCCGTCGGAAGCATTAAAGTTTTCGCGTTAAAACGGGCGTCAGTGCTTGAGCCGCCACAGCCAGCTGCATTAGCAGGCAATAGTGTGTGCCGTGGAAGGTAAAGCTCTTTTGCCACAGACCCTCCAAGCATAGGAAAGAGTGCGAAAGAGAGAGAAATTTGGAAGTGTTACACTCGCCGGGTCACGCTCGGTCTCGAACTTTCAGATTTGGAAACTCTTATAGATCCGTTTTGCCGATGGTTAGAGGTAACCCGCAAATCTCCCGGCCTCCATGCTTTCTACCCCCTCTCATAGCCCAGAAAGTTTCTCCTTTGAGTTTGATAAAGAAAATATAGGAGACGAGAAAACACGACAAAAACGTAAAATTCTCCTTTTACGAACCATATGAAATATTTCATAAGCCATGAGATGGTCACGAGCATGGTCACGAGAGCCACAAGTGCATATATATATATATGTATGTGTGCAATTCCCAAAAGAGCACTCGTTGCACTCATCTTGATATCTTTTTATACGCTTGATGTTACAGAGGGACGGATACTAGAGCTTCACTCACCCGACGGTGTTCACGAGTGTTGGCTCAGAGCTTCCGACAATGCCGAAACGAGCGTATGGTTTAATGCTCTCCATTCTGCTCTCGCAGCATTGACGCTCAAAGCTTTGAGATTGGCCTCAGCCCTTCCTGATCCAACGCAGTTGCAGCACATCGGTTGGCTCGCGAGGAGGCACTGTTTGCAGGTAAGAAAGAGTTTTATATATATATTCCGCGAATAATTCACAACACTGCCAATTATAATCGAAGTGAAATACGACTCCAGCGCTTATCACCCAAGTAAAATATGACTTAAGCAATTATAGCTCTACCGAAATACATCTCTACCAGGTATTGACTTCGTGCATTACCCACATGGAGTTAGTAACTCAGCGTATATTATAATATAGATCAATTCTATATACGCTGTTGACAGCGTGGTCAGGAAGCCTTGGAATTCAGAAATTCAAAATGGGGAACCAAATATATACCGGAAAAAATGACCAAGAAAGACTGATGAATATTTATATTATCGCGAATTTGATTTGTTTCATTGATGACTCTTCTCCCGTCATGTCGTTTCTCACGTAATAGCTGCAGCACACCTATCTCATATTCGTATTCGAAATATATATATATAAATATATGAGTTATAGAGTCTCGGAAATTATATTAGTGATTCATTGACTGAAGAATATCGAATTTATTCCACCGCTTACTTTTTCATAGAAATGCGACGCGTTCAATTGCAAAGATTCATGCAATCATGGGGCGTCTGTATTATTAATTAGTGGGGCTGGGTATGCAAGTTGAGAGGATGCAGGGAATCTGCCATGACATTGCCCCCATATTACAGAGACACACCTCCGTTAGATCTATCCTCTTGCCCTGTCAGTGTACACCCATAATTGATTGGCATTAGCACACCTGATTGCGGCGCTACCCTCACCGTTCACCCTCACGTCTTCCCTCAGTCATACTGAACCCTGCTCTCTGGCCTCATGGGGCGCTCAAATACTCGTACCACGCTTGGGTTACAGGATCCTCGAAGTTAAGAAGGGCTTGGAGTCTGAGCTGATTCGCTATGGATATCCCATCTCTAGGACGGTATACACACTCTCAGGACAGTACGAGCCAGTTCGTAATTTGCTAATGGACTGAACGATCATTATCGATTATTGCAAAAAATCTCATATAGTAATAAGATATAATTTAAAAAAAGGGACGAGCAATGGCTGAGGACGTCCTGGTTGGGTTCATACGTAGTGGAATTGCGTTCGATTCCCGCCCGACACCAAAGAAATTTTTCCTAAGAGTTTTTCTCTAATCCTGGTGGTTCAAGAGCCAATATTAATAATTCCTTCCCTAAAAAACATTTTACAGTGCGATAAGTGAGCTGCTGAGTATACCTCAGATCACCTAGTTGAGTGTAGATGAGATTTAAAAATAATAATAATAATATTACTAGTTCCAAAAAACGCCGAGGAGGGATAGCGAATGTCTCGTACAAATATTACTCATTAGACTAGTATTAGATTAGAGCATTTGCTGAAACATGCACGAAGTAATCTCGTATTAATATGGATTCTCGGAGAGCAGCTGGGGAACAAGAGAAGATTATTATCTTTTTGGAATATTTACCGGATACTAGTAATGTTTGCCATATCCAGACAGAATCCATATCAAGGAAACGACCTAGGGGCCAGGCTGGATTGTCCTGCTGTAACAAGATAAAGGTTGTGAGAAAGATCTAGCTGCTTTATGTCGTAATTCTCCGTTAATTCCCATCTCTGCAGCTCCCCAGAATTTATATACATATATATGCATAGTGTAAGTAGAATTGTTCATCCTCTCTTAGCTACGACATCCATGGTTGAAGTAGAACGCTCCACGATTTTTCGCTGAAATTTGCGCGCGCACACACACACACTCACGCGCGCGCGCGTCTTTTTCACTTTTATCCCTTCGCGAATTCAATACGCGAAAAACGTGGCGAAATTTATTGACGTATTTTCTTCTCGTCTCTGCTATTATATATATATATATATTTGTAAACATGGTGGCTGTAAAAAAATGTTGCCCAAGTATGTGCGCATGTTCTCCTATCAGTATCGCGTTTCCATGGAAAACGTAAATGAAAACGGTAAAAATTGCTAAATTTATTTTTAGCGGTAATTATTGGTGGCACAACACATATTTTTGCATTATTAGACGAAAGAAAAATAGGAATGTGTGCCTAGCGCGATGGTTTTGGTGTCAACTAAAGTAGAGACTCGGTGAGTCACACGCGGTAATTTGGTTGGCATGAAACTTCGCTGAGCTTCTTGATATTGTTACATCTTATCGCATTTTTGTAACGTTTCCTTAAAACTACTTTCCTAGTTCACTGTGTTCGCTATATCGTAGGTAAGCAGTAAATACCGGATCTTGTCTGGCACACACCAATTGGTTTATCGCTCCGCGGAATATTCCAACGAACATCCGCGCATTCGTTTCTTGTCACTTATCTGTCGCTCTCCTAAAGGCCGTGATCTTGAAACACTAAGAATTTCCTCCATCGGCAAACGCGCACACAAACACACATAGGAGTATGCGGTGACCTAACGTTCTCTACGCAAGCTCTGGATAAGACTCGTGGGGTTATTTGGTTATGGTTTGAATAAAACATAACTTTTCCACTGGCTCGCAGGAGTCTGCGTGCAGCCAACCTTTTTTTTCACAGAAAGACAAAAGAAAGAGGAAGAGAGAGAGAGAGAGAGCGAGAGAGAGAGAGAGAGAGAGTGAGTAGGAGGGAGAAAAGTACTCACTTCCACTGGCCCTCAAAACTAAAACTTCCCGTTCGCAAAAAAGAAACTACATTATGTATCAGTGGGGGATCGTAACTTTTGACCTCTCCCAGTGTTCGCAAACGCGAGAGAACTGCTATGCATTTTTCTCTGCTATATATACACCAACACACATACACACACACATACATATATATATATATATATATATATATATATATATATATATCCATTTCTATCATATTGTACACCCCGAGGGCGAGAACGAAGACCAGTGCTGCGTCTGAAAAGGCAAAACTTCAACGTTTGGGAATACACGGAATGAAACGTTCCCATGTTGGCTTCGCGAGCGAGCTTGGCGCAGTCTATATGCAGCGAAGATACTACTTTTCTCCATTCACTATCTCTTCATATCTGTCGGTACTATATATACGATATACGTATAATGTTTCATGAGTTTAACCTGTAGCAAGAGTGTTCCAAGTAACTCAGAATGCAGGATGTATCGCTTAGAGTAAACTGTGAATCCTTTGAAAAAAATACCCCTCACTTCAAGAAATATATATATATATTTTTTTTGCGAGGGGCGTATGTGCATTGCCACTTTTATGCACATCATCTCGCATTATTGAAATTTGTGTAGAAAGGAATAAAATCGATTCACGAGGTCGCGTGCACAAATTTCGTAGACACCCTTCCAGGCATGAAAGAACTTCTGGCAGCGCACATCCGTTGTAGAATTTTTCAAACGAGAGTGAAACCTAAAAGAGGGTGCGCGAACGTGGCAGAGACCCATTTCTACAGGTGAATACCTATATATAAGAACATGTAGTATATAACGGAGCAAGGGAGAACACTCAGGAGACTGTAAATTCAGGTTCATTCGACTAGGGGATGTTGGCACGAAATCAGCATTGCTCTCTCTTTCTCCTAAGCACTCCTACCATCCCTCTAAAATCCGGGGCATGTTTGTTGTACTTCGTTTCTCCCTCGGCATGCGGCGTGCGCACCTCCATTCGACTGGCATAACCCCTCGACTCATCCAACCCCATTTCAACCCCCTTTCTCTATCGCTCACTCTTTCTCTGTTTCTCAAACCCCCCCGGATGATGCGACTGGAGAATACTCAGTTTGCTACCATCGTAAAGATTAGGAGAAATTCAGGGTATTGCATAAATTGTCATTCACACTATCGTCCGAGCAGAACAGTCATACACCGTCGCGTCCATGGTTTACATCCTGCAGAATATGACAGCCCCATCTAAATCCGGATATCTGTACTTTGTAGTATATTATCTACAAACGTATTTGTATTGTACTGGTAACACCCATATAATCGTGGAGAAAATACAATAAGTGTTTCCCGTTGCTTTCTATCTACAAGAAGACAAAAATTATATTCATATGTCACATGTTCTTCTTTACTCATTTTTTCGCAGCGTCAAAATATGTTCTAGCATTATTCTCGGGGAGTTTGCATCGTCACGAATACGCCGTCAAAGCTCCCCTTGGCGGATGTCTATTGTATGCGTTATTAATTTTATCCCAACAGTTGGAGAATTCGTAGCCAGTATAATTACATCCCTCTCAACCATCAACGACGCATCCCCTTCATTCACCACGAAATTGTTGTTTTAACATCCACATGAAGATTAAACGAAATTAGTCCCGGATGATCTACAGATGTACAAAGAACGAAGATAAGAGAGAGGAGAGTTGAGCGCGGATCTTGGTGTTCTCCTCTCGAATCATGCCAACTGCGTCTCTCGTTCACTCTCGTCGACGCTGCGTCAAACCTTCCACGCTTAATTTAAATTCAATTCGACGCCCAAGCAACGGATCCTAGCATGTAGATCCTTTTTTTTCCCCCATATTTTCACGATGTACGTTTATCACCATGAACAGGAAGGCCAGTGTGGCTGTCAATGTCAAAAGGTGCGACAGCGATTGAGCAAATATAATCTTCCTATGGGACATTTATTTCTGGTGATTCCCCTACATAAATTGGGGAAGGCAAAAACATTGCTTGCTATATCGTCAGGTTTTGGGCTAGGAATGTTCCATTTTTTCAGACTTGGAACCAAGCACCTCCATACCTTCTTTATGTAGCTTTGAGCTGTTGGCGTTAAGTGACTTACGTATGAGCTCTTGCCAGTATATAGGCCTATGGATGACGATATTCTGTCAATGCCAGGGTACAACCAAACGTAGATCCAAGAGACATTGCACCTACACCGAATACCCGAGGAGGAGTTTGGGAGGAGTTCTCTTGCACGTATCTCGAGACCACTCGCTGCCACCCCCCACCCCCCTCCCTCCACCTCGCCCTCCAGTTATAGTCGTTACATGCAGGTATCGATACTCTGTTCACCGAAACCGCATTGGCAGGCGATGTTACTCTCGTCTTCTATACTCGAACACCATACTGTATATGTATATACAGTCGTATGGGAAGGTCGTGCGCTCTACTTGAACGAGATGGTTTGCGGATGGTGCTGGTACTGTGTGCTCGTGCCTCTAATGGAACGTACATTAGGGACGTATCGCTGTGCCATGCGGTCGAAGGGTTACATGGTGGTGGTGGTGGTAGTGGAGGTGGTGGCAAAGGTGGTAGTGGTGGCAATGGTGGTAGTGGTTTGAAAGGGGGTGGATGCATTCCATTGGGGTGCTAGCGAAGCATGCAGGAGTAGGAAGAAAAGAGGGGTTATGCTCGTTTCGCCTCGTTCCCCAATAACGTCGACACTTCCATGCAAACGCGTCGGGTGGAAAAGGCATTGCGGTATCCACAATATTTTCCTATATACCGTGGATATATACTTTAATGTATAGGCAAAGTGTATGACACGCATATTCGAAGGCGCAGATTCTTAAAATCACGGTGGACGAGAATCTCTCCACCCTCAATAACATTATCGTATGTAACCAAGACACTCGACCGACTTTCTTAAAGGAGATCAAACGGGGCAGGCTAGATTGTGTTGGATTCTCACGCTTCGACTATCGGTAAGAAAATGCGTATAAATTATTTGACGTGGATGCAATTAGAGGGTTGCAATTTCCCACGTCAAATAATCTCGGCGAATCACGAGCTGGCCGATCGATCCAACAGTGAGCTTTATTCGGTCATCACCTGCCTTAAATAGAAGGAGTTGAAATTGGACCGCATAAATGAAGCCAAGAAAGATCGTTGAACTATCGACTCCGTCAGCCTAATACGATATATATATTCACGTTGCGATGCTCACAGGGAGCCTTTAATTTCGGAAATCTGGTCTCGGGGGATGATTCGGAGTGAACAACAAAACAAGCAGCCTTTAGTCGAGATTCCTGTGGTTTATCCAAAAATTAGAAGGCACAAACTGCGTAGACGAGACTCTCTCTCCCTCTTAAATTTCTCGAGAATCTCCAGTAAACCCTAGGGTTATATACATCGATGTCCTGCGGCTAGTCCCATTCTCTCTCTCACTATCTCTCTTTCTCTATTTCTCTGGTCTTTTCCCTTCTCGCAGGCCAATGTATCGAAGAACCGAGAACCCATTTACTTTCTGACCATATGCTTGGATCGGGCATTTACGCTGCTTCGGTTTCTCAAGATTCGCCAGAGAGAAAGCTGTTACGTTTCTCTTCCATCGCCGAGAACTATCTCCGTACATGTATGTGTGCTTTTTCTGTATAGACGCGGGCGTGTCATTATTGTAATTGAATGCACTGGGTTCAAATAGCAGTGTTGGCGTGTAATAGATATACCCATGTTCGCAAAATAAGCTGAAAACATACACACGCCCACCCACACACACACATAAACACACAGGGAGAGAGAGAGAAAGGGAAGAGGCCTACACATACAGAGTGAAAGAGGGTTAAAGTGCGAGAGAGGGAGGAATCAACGAGGGCAGATACCGAGTTTCCATTAATCATGCCGCGCTATCGGACAGGACGGTCTGTTCCGTCGCGTGTGAAATTGAATAGAGAGAAGTGTTCTCCGCACGTAGCCCTCTTCCTGTCTTCCGCATATTCTATCTCGCTCATATGTAATACGCGTACACCATAGCCAGCCAGAAAGCATCCCTTCCAGTCTGTACAATCCGAATCTCCATGAGCTCATTGAGTGTACGAAACTCTTTTAATTTTGGTAGCCGCTGTTGGATGCTCATTGTACCATTACCATTCCAATACGATTATTTGTCCAAAATGCTGAGTAACTGCAGTTGAATGTCACGTAAAAGCGTTTCTTAATGTGTTTACTATGCCCTAAAATCGGGCCCAGGGCACATCTTTTCGCGTATAAAGCTTCACTATTTCCTGCATATAGAGTGCACGTGAGATGGATGGTTCATTTTATCAGTATAAAGTGCGATGACTGGCGAAGCGCGAATAACCACGTTTGAACATTGCAGACACAAGGTAAATGAATCTCTCTCGTTAATTCAAAAGTCTACCGTACGAATATCACGATGAGGGTGGGATTTTCACATCGAAAAAAAAAAAAAAAAAACACAGATTGCGGTTGAGATGGTTTCGAAAGGGATCGCGAGTGCTGCCTGTCTGTGTGTACGAGAGTGTGCATGCGTGTGTATGATGAGGGAGTCTGGAGAATCTCGCTTGCGACGGATGGAGAATTGAACGAGAGGAAAGCAATTTTCGGATAGGAGAGGCATGATAGAACGAGGCCAAAGTGTACCTGCAATCAGGGTTCGTTCGTGAATCGGGGGACGGAGTGAAGTGACGGGGAAGTGATGACGGTGGTGGTGGTCGAGCCCTCTATCAATAACCCACTATTAATTAGAGCTGAAACTCGGGCCCCTCTCCCCATTATCCATAACCCACTGTCAAACACTGAAGGCTGATGCACAAGCAAACTAGCGGGTTTACTTGTGCTGATGCAGTCCTGGCTGCGGGGCTGCTGCAAACCTGATCGCTCGGTATAGCCCGACGGTAGAGTTCTACACCTATGCTTCCATCAATGCTACCATCATCCCTCGCTGCTCACCCTTCTTCTCTCCCTCTCTATTTCTCTCTCGCTCTCTCTCCCTCTCTCTTTCGTCGACCCTTCATCATCATAACCTTTGCGGTTAGTTTGAACGCAGAGAGTACCTATGAGCAAGCAAACGAGCGAGGCCCATCTGAACGTCGGTATAGAAGTGTACCGTGTGCTCTGTCTAGGCTGCGGTGATGCTGGTAGCCGGTTATATATGCAGGCACCCAGAATCTATGCTTTTCCTTGTCGTTTCCACGTTCGATTCTCATGCTAGGACAAGTAGGTAGTGCATCAGCAATGTTAAGTAAACTGCGGCAGAAACGAGCTAGCAGCGGTGATGCTGACGCGCGGCTATGTAGGAGATGAACACAGGATCAAGAGTTAGTGCGGATATGTGGAAGGTGAATGATAAGTGTGTATATATATATATATATATATATATATATATATATAACGGACGAAGATGTGGTACATAGCCAGGGAAGTTGAGGTTCGAGGGTGATTCAAAGGAGTCAGAGCTTAAGCATCGACGAATGATGGAGTAACGAGAGTGTACTCCGAGTAAAGCAGCAGTATTTAGTCGAAAGGGTGGATAGAGATAAGAGATACAGAGTGGCGTCTATTCCCCTTCTGGAGAACCACTAAAACGAGCGGTGTAACCGGGTGTGCATCGAGGACGCGAGCAGAGCTATGCGAGCACCACATTGCGGTAAAGGTATGGAGGGAAGGCTTGTATGAGAGCAGGATCGCGAGGATTAAGAGCACAGGAGTGAATGGGAGGGCAATGTCTGAGGTGAATACACATATTTGGCGAACTTACGATCGTGAATTTGCGGATAATCCAAATATCGCGATACAGAGAGATCTTGAGTAAACATCATGATACCGGGAAACGCCTCGACTGCTGGACACCGACCCACACATTTTTTTTTTTTGCCGTATTATGATATTCTCTAAATAACATTTAAATCGAGTTCTGGGTATAAACATTTAACTCGAGTTCTGGATATAAACATTTAAAGCGAATTCTGGGTATAAACATTTAAATCGAGAAAATAGTTTGTATAGGAGAACAGTCTGATATTAAAGGATTTAGAAGTGATATATAAAGATAGAACTTGTTCGAGCTTCCTTACGTACATCAAAATTAAATGGGTCTTGTGGCTGTGATTGAAAACTTTTGAGGTCCACTGAATCTTGAAACCCAACACAATTTTCATACAGATTCTAGCTGAAAAATAATTCGTTGTGGCAATGGAGGTATGTGGATCAGGCTCTCATCCATTTGCACCCCTACCTACATATATCACGAATTAATAATTATTGGTCATGCGAGTAATCCACTGACGTTTTTTCAAAGTGAAAACTGGTTTTTAAATTGGTTATAAGAATTAGTGATTAATGTTTTCCTCTGCAGGGATGAGAAATGTTGCTTTGAATATCAATAATGTTGGGTACCGGGACATTTGATTTATTCATCATCATCATTATGCTGTATAGTCAAGTATACAGTGACTGTATATACGCTGATTGTAGAAAATAATTACACCTTTATATTATACAATCTACTTCGTCTTATTTTTCAAACGATCTCACGTCGAGAACCGGTTCTGCAAACTTTATTTTTTTATAATAACGCTTTTTGTGTACTAAAAGGGTGCTAGGATGAAAAGAAAATGCAATTAACCGCACCTTGCGCAGGGCGCTAATTAAAGAGCGCTCCTTTCTTCTGCTGGCTCCTACATGTACTATAAAAATATACATACATATTGAGCCGAGCCTGGGAGACGATGACAGTTGCTTGGATAGTGGTTTTTCCTGAAGTAGTGAAAAAGGAAAGAAAAAGAACGCCAAGTGAAGAATAAACGAAGAAGGGACAAAGTGGGTGAGAGAGCCTTCAGGGAATGAGAAATAAGGCGAGGTACAGCCATCAATTGACTATTCTTTCCGCTTTTATAGCCATGCCATCTCGCGGGCAACGGCTCCAGTTTTCAAAGAACCTATCAAGCAAACATCCCTTTCTCTTTTAACTTTCTCTTGCTCGGAACATTCTCGATTGATCGTTTGTATGAACTCAATCAATGCTCCTTCCACGTTGATATTGATTTCTATACTGATTTGGCCAGAGCAATTTTATCGTCAGTTGATGTGTCTTAAATTACGTATCTGAAAAAAATAAAAAAAATCGTTATGTATTTTAATTCGTAGTTTTCACATTCTCTCTTTGAATTGAATTAATGAAAACTGCTAGTACTTAGCAGTTTCAACTTTGCGGTGTATAGTTAATCGTGTTTATCCGAAATTATCTAGATCTTTTCATCTCAATGATTTTCTGCGATCTCTTACTTTGTTATATACACTGCACTTATTTTTTGCCTCATATCTAATCAAAGCATAAATAAATCAAGAAATCAATCATTAAATCTCTCTCTCTCTCTCTCTCTCTCTCTCGCTTTATCTTTTGCCCCTTCATCTCTCTACGCTAAACGAACACAAGATGAGCTCTCAAAGCGCTCTCGATGCCAGCCACTGTCTCTTTTTCATTTCCCCTGAAAAGAAAGAATCTTTATAGTTTTTGTCCAAAAATATTACACGTATATACATATTTTCATTAGCACTCTCGACAAAGAATGAAAATTAATTGACGTTCGCCCGAGATTTATGTAGGGGTTGAGGTAGAGGTATGATCGATAAATATTTGCGTATGTGAACGTTCTTCTCTGGTCTCGACACCGATCGAGAGCTCACGAGCACTTTCGCCTATTAAAATTTCTCCAATAAAAATATTCGCGTCGTTGAAATTTTTATGGTTTTAATAATTCCCTTCGGACACCACGTGCCGAGATCTAATCGTTCGTTGTATCGAGCTCTTAGTATGCATATATTCACCACTATTTATTATATCATCTCTCAACGAACGATTAATCCTACATTTTTTTCTCTTTTTGATTCTCTCTCTCTCTCTCTCTCTCTCTTCGTCACTCTGTAGTGGCTATACATGCGTTCGTTATTGACACGATATTTCACCAACATGTCGTCGTGACTGTATAATCTAAAACACAAAAATTAATGGTAATCGAAGCCTATACTCGCGTACACGCTCTCTCTCTCTAACCATGTATGTGTTGACGCGATATCGCATGTGCTAATAAAAGTAATTGCGGAGCATAAAAAAATAGAACAACACGAGACGGAAATGTTCACAGCAGCACCATGCAGCAGCAGTGATAGTGAAACGGTGTATGGCACATGCATATGCCATACTGAGAAAAAAAAAAAGAGGAAGAAAGAAAAAGTAGGAAAAAAGGACCGGGTGAAGGGTAATCGCGGAGCAGAGAGGGATGTATGTGGCACCCGATCGAACATTTCCACGCCGGTGCGCCCAAACCAGTCATCCACGGCCGCTTTCTTCTCAGCGGAAAGTTCACAGTGCCGTTTCCCATACACGTGCGAGCTACAACAGTGAGAAACGCTCGGAAAATGGGCAAAGGTGTGCGTGTGCGCGCAAGCGCACGCTCGCGAGCTCGTCGATAAATCCGTAAAAATGGTTACCCCATCCCCATCCCTCAATTCATTCCCTTTCCTTCATTCGATGCTCCAACCCCATTGCGCCCCGTTGTTCCGATATAGTGGCTCGATGGATTCGGACGAAAAAACGCAACGCATACACTGAACGGACGAAAGCGTGAGCGAGAATAGAGAAGAATTGTTGCTCTGTATACCGAGCGAAATGCTGAGAGCGGGGGTTGTGTTTTCAGCGAAACGTCTAAAATTTGACAGATCTATTAATTCCAAAATTCACGCAGCGTATAACATGGGGGTGGATGCACAGGACTGAGCACAAGTTTTTCTTGCCCGAGTCGACAATTTCACAGTTCCATATTTTTCATATAGCGATGAGGGAGGGTTTAAAAACGCAGCGAGTAGACTTGGAATATTTTGTTTATTTTATAATTAATTTAATTTTTGTTATTTCCAAAGTACTCTCACAAAAATTAAACTAAAAAGCGGTATATAATATTCAAACATCGTCAAATCTCTGTCACTGGAACACATAAAAAATGTATTCAAATGATAAAACTACCCCTAACTAACAAATTCCTTTTTTTCCTCTTGTATATCAATATCAGGGTTAATGAAAATGTTCAACTTCAAAAAAAGTACTTCGCTTTGAAAAGCTGCTACATCTTTTCCCGTGTCCAAACAATAATTGTTCCACAGTAGAGCGCCGGCAGTAGATCTGTCAATTTCACGTGTCAGAATTACTATATATATGATTTAAATTCTTAAATTGGAAAGAGAAGTCACATCTGGCGAAGACTCCATGATAATAAAACTTTATCGAAACTTAACATTGATATTCCTTGTTGGTTTAACTCTCACTGAACAAAACTCAGCTGATTTATGGATAAAATGAAATTTCTAGAGTTTGACCTACTTATTTTTAAAAAACGTATCAAATCCTCCAAGTTACCGATGGTGGCAGTCGAATGCCATCTCTACACTCTCATTGTCATTGACCAGCTTATTAACGATTGTCATTGACTGTCTTATCAACGATCTTCATTGGTTATTTTTCAGAACGGTCGAGCGAGTAGTGAAAGCAGCGAAGACGGTGCTGGCAGTAGTGCAAGCACGTCGAGAGGAGCCGGAAGTGGTTTTGGTCTCGGCGGTACGATCAGTTGTGCCGGTGGTTGGCGAAGCGTTTTTGGGGCTGTGTCCGGTCGCGAATTGAGGCTGTACGAGTGCGCCCCATGGAGTCCCGAGGCTTGGGCATCGCCGAGTGTAACATGTCCACTGATTGCAACGAGGTGAGTAGAAAAAAAAATATGTAGCAGCATATTCTTGAAAAAAAGTATTCTGTTCTGTCACATAGAACGAGACTCGGATTTTCTGGGTAATAAAATAATTAAGGGTAAAACCTAAAGGTTTCAAATTTCAAAAAACTCGTGAACGCCTCGAAATGCAACTTTTTTTCCACTCCTTGAAAACAAACATGTAGACTTGGAACATTTCTACGCTGATAATAAAATAACTACAGCTCAGATATGAAAACTAATCCGGCGAGGTACGACCGCGCCGGAGGTAAAGGGGGGGCCCTTTACGACATCCCTTTAGACATGGGAACGGCCGTCTATATAACGTTCACATCTAGCAAACCCTTTTAGGTCCTAAAACATAGTCGTGTCTGGCCCCCACTTTAATGTAAATTTCACGACTCGCTCAAAAATATTCGCCCATCGTTAATTCATCAACCAATCAGATTTTACTTCAAGGACGCTTCGAGTTACTAAAGAAAATCATGGCATTCGAAAAATTAAGATTTTGAAACGAATAGTCGCATAAAATTATTTTTTAAGTGTGTGCTGCTTCTAAGTATTTTATTACGAGACTACGCCGCCATTAGTGTGTGTTCAAGCCTTGCAACACTCATGATTGCGCATAAAAAAATCGCGCATAAAAAAATCAAATAATTAATTATAATGATTAATTTCTGCATCCATAAATCCGTAAGCAAATATATACGTATACGCGTTTCTGTCAATCCGTTCTCTGCGGGGTTGATGTTGTCGCTCGTTCTATGTCCTACGTCGTTACGGGTCCCACATGGGAGCCATTCGCCGTGTACAAACTCGTACACGACCGGTCATTCTGGAACTGTCTCTCTCGTTTGCTACCGTAAGAGTGAACATGGTAGAATACATATGTATAGATAAGTGAGAGGGAGAGAGAGAGAGAGTAAACAGCAGCAATGTCGCTTCCGCATTACCCTCGTCTCAGCGTTATCGCGACTCACGTAAAACGTGTTTCGCGCACGCGACAGATTCGTGTCCGGATGGTCTGGCCTTCGGATTACCAATGAGGCACACATAACGCGAGAGAGACCGAGAGAGACAGAGTGAGTGCAAACTTGCTCGCCAGCGCCCTCTCACGTCGACAGCAACAGCCTCAGACAAGCTCTCTCTTCCTCTCTCTCTCTCTCTCTCTCTCTCTCTCTCTCTCTCTCTCTCTCTCTCTCTCTCGCTGTTGTAGCGTGGCAAAGCATATCCACGTTGATGTTGAAATCGCGGATTGCACAACTCGTACCACCCCATTCGCCGCATTCTCCCGTTTCCCGGATTACGGCAGTTAGCAATGTTCGTTAGACCACCATTTTAATTAAGACCATTATATCCACCGCCGTTCGTATTGCTGTGAAAGGAGACAGAGGAGCAGAGTACTTTCTCTCTCTCTCTCTCTCTCTCTCGCTCTCTCTCGTATACTGTGCTATCATGACATGTATGTATATATATACCCCAATAACACGAAAAATGGTACATGAAAACTTGGAGCAAGTACATATTTACATAAGTACTTCACTTGTTCTCACAAAAAGTTGTAAAATAAATTAAAAACATTCTTAGCACGCATTTCCAACTACACACACAATTTTCTAACTAAACTTGATGAAATTTCATTTACATTGTGATCATTAGGTTAGTATTAGCAAAAGATTCAATGCTTCACAAGTTGAATTGATGAATCGTAACTTCTATGATCTTGTCATGTGATTAATAATTTATTTATGCAATAAATTTGCATATTCACTCGACATCTGTAGAAGTGACTTGCGGTTCAACTTATGAACTATTGAGTCTTCTGTCAGGAGCATAAATGATCACCATATCAATGAAATTGTATCAAGTTTGATTAGGATTTTTTAAATTTATTTTATAACTTTTTATAATAATCAGTGTCCTCAGCTCATGTAAATTTAATTGTGTCAAGTTTTTTAGGGGGATATCTGCTTGATTTTTGCAAAGCGTTCTAATTGCATTAACCATATTTCGAGGCCATACTGAATTATCATTTTCCGTACGTCGAAATCACGTCCTCCTTCTTCCACTACGCGTGTCTGCCAAAAGCCTACGAGAATCCACCAACAACCCACTAACATTTTTAACTGACTTCTGGGACACATTTCGGAGATTTTAAACTTCTGTAAACTTTTTATAGATTTTTCATAATTAATTCTCGTCGGTATAACTACTGACGAGAAACGCGTTGCTATATATCAATAGTGTGTAAGGTATAACTATACGATTGAAGATTATCTAAACCTCAAGAGACGAGTTCGCTTCTCGGGCTTGTGTCTGGTTGCTCCGGGCTCGTTTTGCTGAGCAGAGTCCAATGCCGTATCGAAGGAACCCGCATGCAAGTGCACGCAAGTTCTCTGTGAGCCTCCAAAATTAGTATTTTGTGCGCAACTGTGTATGTGTGCATATCTGTGTGAGTTAAGCATACGCGTGTATGCGTGTATTTGCGTATGTGCGTGTACGTGTGTAAGTGTATATATATATATGTGTGTATGAAAAAGGCAGCGAAAGGGGGGAGGGGAGAGAGAGAGAGAGCTGTCTCGTAGCTGCTACTATGGGTCGTCAGAACCACTAGTGTATGTACGTACCCAACATAATGATTAAGCGCCACTTCGTTGGCACAGCTTATGAAAATAGTTGAGAGGCCCTGGTAAGCCCTCGAGTCTGTTATGTACTGGCTGTAACTGCTCCCCTTGCGTCGCTTATGGCTTTCTCGTACTTTGCTCGTGCACTCGCTTTCTCTGCCTAGCAGTCTACGCGCTTGCTTTCTACTCGTTTCGCTCCGTCTGACCCATACCGGCTGTGACTACTCGTTTCGCTCCGTCTGACCCATACCGGCTGTGACTACTCGTTTCGCTCCGTCTGACCCATACCGTTTGTGACTACTGGCATCGCTTCGATGAGGCCGTGTGAGCCTGATTAACCCATGGGCAACTTGTAACACTTTCGCCGTATGCGAGCATCTGTACTTATTGCAGGATGCTGAATTTCTATTTTTTTAAATAAACTCTATAATGTCATCGAAAAAAATATTTGCGACAGAACGTACATCATTATTAAAGCAATCCGAATTTCGTAACTTTGCTTGCAGGGCGCAGGAATTTTTTCTAACTATCTCAATCGTACCTCAGATAAAGTCCGAAAATAATCAATGTAAGTACAGTCGAAATATAAATAAATTTAATTTTAAATAGACCTGAAAAAAAAGTGACGATTTCGATGCAAATAGCTCAGCAGGATTAAAAAAGTAAAAATTAATTATGTAGTCTTGCCTTAACAATAAATGATTATCCACAGTAACTAATTATAAGCTTGGCATTGCTTCAACG
>OY769909.1:10761223-10833723 GCA_963669185.1 Dyspetes luteomarginatus | reverse complement strand
CTCCCTCCGGTGAGAAAACAGATTAATGAACAAATGGAGATAAAAGAGTTCTAATTGTCTCAGTTAATTGTCTTCTCTTGTGTATTTTCTTGTCCCTCGAGACGAACCGGTAAAAGTATTTTCTTCCGGAGGAGATAATTTTTTTTTTCAATTATCCTCTCGGAGTCAGTTGTAGGGATAGAGATAGAAAAAGTTTTGCAATATTCATATACTCGCGACTTTTCAAGATTTGACCGAATTAAAATACTTTTTAACTCAATTTTTCATCGACGATTTAATGAGCATTTGTGAAAAAAAATCAGCATACCAGAGATTAAAATATCTCTTTAAACGCAGTCCTTGCAAAACAGATTTTCTAACGATATTTAACGAAATTATTCGATTTCTGGTTAACCGCTCGCAGATCACGAAACTCTTGTACTACATGCATATGTTGTATATGGATATTTTGGGATCGTACAGTACGCTTAGGGGTCTACAGGTTGGTGATTTCGAGAGTTCGCTCGAGGGATTCGACCTCGACCAGCTATTTTGTCGTCGGTCATATAATATAGAGAAACGGGGGAATAAGAGAAAGGCAGAGGTGGTGCGATGGAACGAGTTGGAAACTGAATTTATTTATCATCCACCTCGGTGTATTCGGGCGGGGTAGGAGAGGATAGACGAAAAGGTGTGGGTTCCCCTGACCAGCAGTGGACGAGCCATTTGGTTTAATGGACGGTCCCAGTTCACATGGAACCCTCGCACGGGCACCAATCAGCGACTGTGACTTGCCGAGCAAACCCCTGTACGGCTATATGCGAACCACGGACCGACGAGGGATGATGCTGCTCGGTGTACATACACACATATATATATATACATATATATATATATATATATATATATATATATATATATGTACGTCCAGCGTGAATAGAGAGCGTGGCGCGTTATGAATTGGGCGCCCGGTTAACGTCGTTTCCACGTCAATTTGCTATGTATAAAAGGGATACGGGTATTCGAACAGCGCGTGCTAAAAAATATATGTATATATAGTCTGACGGAAAAAAAATATGCCTGTTATTGCGAATCACCTCTGGCCGCATTGCCGCGAAACCTGCGAACGAGAAAAAGGGGTGAGTATCTATGTGTTGAGGAAAATAGCAGCGGTTAAAGGGTTGCCCTTTGGGGATGGGAGACAACGCACATCGTTTATTCAATGAGAAATTAAAACGATCAAGCTAAACTATATATCCTGTCTCTCTCTCTCTCGCTATATGTATATATATATATATATATATATATATATATATGGTATACTACTATTACTACTACTATTTCTACATATATATATGTAAGGTGTAATGTACAGAACTTTGCTGCTAGACAAACCGGAACTAACTTCTATCTCGGTATAGAGACGATTCACTGGTCTGGAATATTGGAGGAAATGGGAAAATTAAATCGATCCAATGCACCGATTCCAAAGCCCGAGATATTAATATAAGTTATAATGAGATTAATATCTACATCACTGTCGCATTAAGGGGTCACTCTTCATTAACGAACCGATGAAATAAATCAACGGCATTCAGAAAAAAGATTCTTGGGACAGACTTACGTAACCTATTCTTATCGCAGCATTAAGCTTAATTATTCTCATCGCAAGATTTAAAATTGAATCGATAAATGCTTGAACAAATTCGACTGAAAATAAAAATGCTTTTTCCGCCGTTGCAGAGCGCATCCTTTCGGTCTCTACGACTCTCGTAAAAAAAAAATGCTTGATTCGGCAACTAGGTTCGGTCCATTGTGATTCATAATATTATCCCCATTCTGGAAGGCAGATTATTTTTGTTGGGGTTTCTTATTCGGTAACATCATTGAGTTATTCTATTTTAATAAGTGAAGCTAGAAATACTTAAATAAACACGATTGCAAATGCAAATGTTTTATCCGCCGTTGCAGAGCGCATCCTTTCGGTCTCTACGACTCTCGTAAAAAAAAAATGCTTGATTCGGCAACTAGGTTCGGTCCATTGTGATTCATAATATTATCCCCATTCTGGAAGGCAGATTATTTTTGTTGGGGTTTCTTATTCGGTAACATCATTGAGTTATTCTATTTTAATAAGTGAAGCTAGAAATACTTAAATAAACACGATTGCAAATGCAAATGTTTTATCCGCCGTTGCAGAGCGCATCCTTTCGGTCTCTACGACTCTCGTAAAAAAAAAATGCTTGATTCGGCAACTAGGTTCGGTCCATTGTGATTCATAATATTATCCCCATTCTGGAAGGCAGATTATTTTTGTTGGGGTTTCTTATTCGGTAACATCATTGAGTTATTCTATTTTAATAAGTGAAGCTAGAAATACTTAAATAAACACGATTGCAAATGCAAATGTTTTTTCCGCCGTTGCAGAGCGCATCCTTTCGGTCTCTACGACTCTCGTAAAAAAAAAAATGCTTGATTCGGCAACTAGATTCGGTCCCTTGTGATTCATAACATTATCCCCATTCTGGAAGGCAGATTATTTTTGTTGGGGTTTCTTATTCGGTAACATCATTGAGTTATTCTATTTTAATAAGTGAAGCTAAAAATACTTAAATAAACACGATTGCAAATGCAAATGTTTTATCCGCCGTTGCAGAGCGCATCCTTTCGGTCTCCATGGCTCTCGTAAAAAAAAAAATGCTTGATTCGGCAACTAGATTCGGTCCCTTGTGATTCATAATATTATCTCCATTCTGGAATTTTTGTTTGGGTTTATTATTCGGTAACAGTATTGATTTATGATATTTTTTTAACATTTTTCCATTTTCTAAGGCGAATGATACTCACAAAACTAGTAACCTATAACACGGAGATTCGATCTGACAAAAAATCAGGCCAAGTTTTTTTTATTAAAAAGTCAAGAATTTCTATATTGAAAGTTTGAAATGTCTTCTGATCTATAAATTTTCAGTATTTAAACAAAAATTTTATTTGCATCCACGAAAACTGTTTTTCTCGCAGCAGTTCACTTCATGATGAGTGTCCTCGATTTACCTTATATTACGTGACCATAGAGAGAGGGACAAATATGTATACCTATCTACATCGTATTTTTTCGCCAGTTCTATTTCCGGCAGTTGCTCGAAGTGAGAGAAACCTGGTGAGGTCTTGAAGATAAAGCCGTTTCATTTCAAAGCTTGGGATAGAAAAAAAGCCATGTGGTTAGGGTGGAGGTTGAAGGGGGATGAGGTGGAGAGACCGAAGAAAAAGCGAAAAGAAAAGTTCTTTCTTTTTAAACCCACAAGCCCGAAGGCAAAAGAATTGGCTTGCGGTGATACTGGCTCATCTCTTTCTCTCTCTTTCTCTCCCTCTTTGCTTCTAGTGGTTTTCTCCACCGAGGATAAATATTCTCTCCTTTTGGCTATCGTAATTTATCGAGTCGCTGGCGATGAGAGTAATTTAGATTCTCGCACGTATAGGGAGGAATCGGAGAAGAAAAGGAGAGTCGAAGAAAAAGTGATCGCGAACCATTCCAGCATTTCTGTGTATATACCTATGTATGTGGGTTGGTGTGTGTACTCGTACTCGTGTGAGTACGAGTGTCCAACAAAATGGAAAATTCGGTGAACAGATATAGCAGCAGTGGAAGATCTCTCTCGTTTTTGTGACAATTGCTGATAGAGAAAAAGGGAGAGGTGAAAAAGGACGCGAGAGGTCATGGAAAATTTTCCAGAGGAAAAAATCTGGAATGCATGAGAGAGAACCATAAAGAAGGGAGCAGTGTCGCCACTGAGGCACAATCGTAATACCGGGTGTGAAAGATAGGGGTTCGATAATCGAACGGTAAATCTGATCAATTAAACCCCGAGTTCTCCCTCTCTCTCTCTCTCTCTCTCCCTCATTCTCTCTCTGTTAAATATATCGAGAAAGCGAGAGATAGATAATATGAAGCAGACATATATATATATATATAGTATGTAATGGAACTCATTTGATAGGACGGAGTCTAGAGAATTACCAATGGACGTTTGAACGTTTGGTAGAATCGCGATATCGAGAATTTATACATGAAAAATTATCCAAGCGTTCAAAAGCCAGTTGTTACAATAAAGAAGGAAACTGAAATCGGATACTGGCATGTGCCCATTTTATGATTTATAGTTTCCTTTTATGTTTTGTCCGATATGCATACATGTATTATTTTTTTGTCCCTTTGCAATTCGACCGCTTTCATATGGTGCCTGGAACGAGCTATCGATGAAAATGTCCAGTCGTTCGGAATAGAGTTCGCAATTGAATTATTCACAAGGATTCACTGTCGCTTGATTGATTACCATTATAATATTCTCGATTTTCCGAGAAACGTTTTGTATCTTTTATATATACTTGCTATGTGAGCGAAAAAACGATATGGATCTTCGGGAAGCAGCGGAGAGAACCGAACGGTATAGTATCGATATAGCAGAGAGCTTCCAACTTTTCATAAGGGAATAATATATCAGAAAGAAAAAAATTGAAGAACGAGTACGGAAACTCTGATAAGAAGAAGAAGAAGAAGAAGAGCAGAAGACGAGAGTGAGCGAGAGACATTCAAGAGGCAGCTTCGGGACGCTATTTCCAGTCGAAATAGCCCGTATCGGTTTGCAGTGAGAGCGTAGCGAAGAAGCGACACGACGGAAAGTACGAAATGGCCGACTTAAGGAAGTTTTACTGCGAGACAAACCGGAAGTGATTCGGCTCTGCGCCCCGGGAAAACGCGCTTACCCACCCCTCCCCCCCCCTTCTCTCTTCTCCGCTCTCTCTCTCTCTCTCTCTCTTCTACTTCGACTGCAACGCCTAGGAAGAACAGAAAACTTTCTTTCTCTCCTCCTTTACCCGGATTACGAACGCCTACGAACATCCATTCTCGTTTAACGCCTTTATTTACCGACCAAGACTTTCCTCTACTTTTCCTTCTTCTACTTCGATTTTTTCTGATCCCGTTGTTTTTTCTCTCATTTTATCATACAGTCCATCGCTGAGCTCGTCGATTTCTCCATCATGCCCGCATCTTCGTCTCGTTGTATGTATACAGACACATATCGTCTCTCCTAATCCATTCGGAACTGATTCACCAGGATACCCGACGTATCGAATCAAACGAGATGAGAAAAAATGTTTCCTCTCCCCTCAGGGCCTTTCTCTAAATGCGTATAACGGATAGACGAGCTTTTACGAGCTAGAAAATATATTATATATATATATGTAACGTTCGGTCCTTCACAGACTTTTTCTTCTTTTATCCGAACAATTTGACTCTTGGTTAGCAACAGAAAAGCATGAAAGTTGAAAGGAAAACAGAGTCCTCATATGTCCCGAGGCAGTTTTGCGATTTTACATACCAGTCCGATTGTGACGTAGACACGAGCAAACGAAAAACGATATATACACTACAAATGCATCCAGTGTACTTTATACTGTGTACGCAACGTACATTTATATAACTATATTATTGGATAGAGGGGAAAACGTACATATGGTATAGAGCTAGCATACAAATACGAATACGAATAACAAGTTTATTGGCCAGAGTCCAGAGGGACCACTCAAGCTCAATCGGTCTCCCCGGGATTGACTCGTACTCGTACATAGTGGTTCGTTCCCTCCATACGTTTCTTTCCCTCATTCTTTCCCTGATGATACGCCACACACTATCCTGACGTTTACGTACCAGGTGATCGTCGAAAAAAAAACTTGCCAGGTAGAGCATTTTTTCTCTCATATTCGTCAATTCTCTCAAATTTATTTGTAATTTAACAAAAGTACATTGTGAAAAATTCACAGTGTTAAATCGAGCTGCTGCAAAAAAAAATTCGAAAAATTGAATTACCAAGACAAAGTATGTATTAAAAAGGATAAATAATGTGGGTATGATAAAAAAATTTTAAACCGTTTTATTAATGACTTTACGTCATTCTTAATGTAAAAATATAACTTGTATTACTCATTGAGATATGGCTGAGAATTTTAACGTTTATATTTTCGTGATAATGTGAATAGCATCGTGTTGAGCATCTTTAAACCATAATTAAACATCACAGCGTAAGAATATTCCCTATTATATGTATGTAATAGTAAAAAATTCAGAGACAATGCGAGATATCTTGGATAAAAAAAAAAAAAAACTCCATTAAATAATACTTAATGCAAACCATTTTAGCACCAATGCGGAGTTACTGATTAATTACGAGCTTGTGTTACTGCCCGGAGTGAATTTCATTTTAACATCGGACTTTAACACTCTCCTCGAAAGAAGATCATTCGAATTTTTTACAAAGTAGACAATTTTTTTGTTTAATTTAAGTCTTTCTTTATTATTTTTCAGGCTCGTATCCTCACCTACGAGACACAGTGAACAGGCTTCCAGCAGCAGCAGCAGTTCTGCCAGTCAGTACGGTGCAACATTTGCCGTCAGAGTAGGAACGATCGACGGTGTCATCACCCATCACCTCAGAGCCGAAACAAGAAGAGACTTGGCCGCATGGGCCAGAGCTATTGTCCAAGGTTGTCACATGGCAGCTCACTCATTACGCGAATACACAGTCCGTGAGTAATGTAAAAATAAAAAATAATATATTTTTAATAAATTGCTTGAAGATAAGTGAGCATTGATCATGGTAATTATGGTGGCCATTACAAAATGACTGAAGTTAACCTGGCTCCCAATATTTTTTCGCAACGTTTCCTGATAAATTTTCCATATTTGTGTCCACGAACGATTCTGAGTAAACAGTACATGACTTATTGCGGTAACTTTCTTTTTTTTAAGGGTTCATTATACAAAGATTTTTCTATAATGACTAAAAACATTTTAAAAAAACACATACCACCTTTCCTCTCTTTAATTTGGGGAATTATAAAATCATCCTTGAGAATAATAAAAATGAACCTGTTGAATTATTGCATTAATTTTTACCTACATCTTATTCTGTTTTAACGTGGAATTCCTGTCCAGTTTAAATGCCTACATGAACAATTCTATGAGATTCCTAGGTATTAAATTTACTTACTCATCTCAATATCTTATTATGTGCAAGTTTAACGATTTTATATCTAAGATACATATCGCAAATGACTTTTGCCCTTGTTTACTGTTAAGAAATGATCAATAAAATCATCTTAACTGAATATTAAACTTTATCTATCCAGAAGCAGCTAAAGATTTTTCGAAAACTAATAAACGCCAGTCCCATAATTATATTTAACGAGACAAAAAATTCTTTGACAAGAATCATACAGCATTGAAAAGTTGCAATAACGATAAAAATTTAATGACAGTCTTCAAGCAATGATTCGATCTCGACTTGTTTATTTTTTGACAGGATGCCTCTGGCAAGGAAGACCCTGTCAGCTCGTGGTCAATCACGAGGAAGGTTTCGTTCTTTACGCGGCAGGAACACGAGGGGCCGTAATGGGTAACGGTACGAGTCCAGGATCCCCACCGGCGCCAGTGTGGAGAAGATCATTCGACAAGTTGAAGATGTCAGCTGATGACGGTGCTCGTCTTCTCTGGCTCGACTTTGGCGGCGATGACGGAGAGATCGTGAGTGTAGCAATATAATAATAATGATATTAAGAAACCCAGTAGAGTCGACCATAGCAAGAAAGGCACGGAGCCAAAAGTGCCTCGGGATAATTTTCGTGGAGCTTGGTAGTGCAGTGCTCTGTTATTACTGAAAACGACGAGTCGAGTATAAATGTAAGCACTCGTAGAGCTGTACCTAAATTTCTCGTTGAACACCCGGTATATCCGAAACTTACACAAGAACGGTTCTTGACTCTTCCTCTCGTGTCTGAACGAACGATGAGGGAGAGCAAAAGAAAGAGAAGAAAGACGATCGTGCTTTCGTACTTCTGGCGTCAAAGCAAATGTTTATCATCCTGTCCTCGACGTCTTTCTCGTTTTCTCCCCCGGTCAAATTACACCTGGAGCAATCCAAAAGTGTCTCTTTGCTTCACAGAGAATCTATATACAGAACTTTGCTAGCCGAATTGAAACATTGTAGCTCTTCCTTTGGCAACCAATTGAGACAATTTTGCAACGGAAAACGATTACGGTAAAAATCACTTTGGGGCAAAGTGACAAAAAACAACGTAAAGTATTCGAGTCACCCTCAATCCTTTACAAGTCATAATTGTGACGCTTAAAACTAAAAAAAAATCTTTACAAACCACTTTATTATGGTAATAAAAGAAACGGTGTGTCAAATTAGACTTTTCCTTTGTGAATTCATATCGAAGAAGATATCTGAATAACTCAATCATATTATGAACAAAAGAGGTAATTTTGCCTGAGATCCATTGCCGAATACCACATTGAAAAAGTTTCGCAGAGAAAAAAGAGAAGCGGTGGCAAGGACGATGGAGCTTGGCAAGAAGTGTTTGATCCTTCAAAGCTCTTTGAGAATATAAATTACTACCTGGCTATTATTTTATTTGTCACATTTTCCAGCAACAAAATAAAAAACTGCCCACTTACAAATAATGGATTTACTCGATAACTTTTCTCTCACAACCAGCAAACAACTGGGGGAATGAGAAATTGGTCCTGCAACCACGGGACTGCGAAATTCTATTATTGATGTATAACAAGCATGCAATATTTATCGAATTTTTTATAAACTAAACTCTTCGAGTACATGCTCGAGGCTCTTGTACTCGAATGATTAATTATATTCGGTAAGACGCGCGTTTGGAGAAATAAAAAAAATCATACCCAACGGATTTTCAAGTATAAAATTTGCGTCACAGTTTATCTGCTTAAAATCGAAAGAATGTATGGAATTTTCCACTAAATACTAATATAAAACAGTTTGGAAAGAGGAAATTTGATTTGCAGATAATTGGTAGAATTAAACGATTAATTTCAAGCCTTTTGACATCAAACAAAAATGAATAAATAATTGAAATATCACGTGTGTGATACGCCGAAATCCTCACACAACCATTTGCCAATACTCAGTGCCATGCACCAACAGGCTCCCTTCTCACATATGACTAGCATACAAACCGATTTTAGCATACAGATCCACAGCCACTTTATACAAATACTCGCATACATTCACGCCGGGGATACTGACACACACACGCTCATACATATATACGATCATCATGCAGATTCTTTTACGAACTCGCGCATGGACCCTTATACTTCCCCTCACAAAGGATTTTGTACTCTTATAAACAGCCCAATTGCGTGCCACAATAGTGTGGACAATATTTTTTGTAGAAAAATTTAAATGCGAAGCCCCCAAGTAACTACAGCTAGCCTATAATATACTGAACTTGAAATTAAAGTTCGATTATAATTAAAAAAAAAAAAAAAATCTCCTTTCTATTTCTGTTACAGGAATTAGATTTGGAGAGTTGTCCAAAGCCAATAGTCTTTGTTCTTCACAATTTTCTCTCCGCCAAGATACATCGCCTCGGTCTGACAGCATAGGGGTACGAGGGGACCTCGTGCGAGGTCCCCGACCTTCCACCTCACACAACGAGGTCCGTAACAAATGTATTTCTTCACTAATTCACAAACACACAAGCATACACATGCGCCCTAAGCTCGCGTCAGAACTGTGAAGAATGAAGACGCGAGAGTGAGGAAGAGAGTGAGAAATTACGATTTCCGAGAGTTGAGCTCGAGGAGAGTTAGTCCAGAATGTTCGTCGAAGGATTTTTCGTCGCTTTAAAAATAAAGGAGAAGAGAAAGAAGAATAAGGAAGAAGAAGAAGACGAAGAAGAAGAAAGAGCATGAAGAGAGTGTCTCGCGTTGCACAGGACATTAAGGAGACACTCCTCGCTGTTTCGAGAGTCTCCTCGGCCTTAATGCCCCTGATACTTGAAAACATTTCTGCCGTACGTAAACCCGAGAGCCAACGACTTAACTTAAGAAAGTATAACGAGTATATCGAGTGTGAGAAGGTACGAAGAATAAGAATAAGAAGAAGAAGAAGAAGAAGAAAAAGATAAAGAAGGGGACATGGCCCATGGAGGCAGCAAGAGATGTTAGAGAAATGAGAAACGATTAATCGACTCGGAGCCATCCATGAAACATTTTTTTATTCAATCTTTTCTTTTGTCCTTCCGCGCAAAGAGAGGTCCGAATTTTTTAAGCGGCGGTTATTAATATATGATTATAGCTACAAGTGAGATATAAAAATGAAAAGGACGATACGGAGATCAAGGACGATTCCATGAAGAACGAAAGGAGAAAAAATAATGAAAAAATGATAACGATGTTTGAGATATAAATTGTATGAGAAATTTTTAGGGGAGAAATCGCTAATAATCAACGCGCCTAAGTAAGTGATTATGTATACATAAGTAAAACTAGAAACTAACGAAAAAGAGAATAAATTAATTGTCAAAATGAAGAGAGTGCACGAAAGATCGAGAGAAAGAAGAGAAAAAAAACGAGATAGGCATAATTATCAATAAATATTATCATTAACGAATTATTAACATAAAATGAATAAAGGATCGTGAACTTGGATAATGGTAATCCGGGCCAAAACCATATTCTTTGGGTTTACTCCGGATTCTCAAGCAAAGAAAAAGAGATAGAATAATGAGTTGTGGAGAAATTAATAAGTTTGGCCGGTGAAGTGAGACAGTAGGAAAGAGGAGGAGGGGAAATAAAGAGAGGAGTACTATGACAAACCCAATAAAATTAGCGGCTAATTTATTAATGTTAAAAGTGCGCTCCTCGCTGGGTAATTAACGCGATCGTTTTCCATGTACCTCTTTTCCTACCTCCGCGCTGGTCCACGTATACACCTCGAGACTCTCATAAAAGCAAAAAAGGAACGACTTCCTTTCTTGGTAAAGCCATAACTTTCGCGAAGAATGATAGAATGAGAGAGAGAGAGAGAGAGAGCGAGAGAGAGAGAGGACAGGAGATGAGATGGAGAATTTGAAAGAGGCGAGAGAAAAGACGTGGCCCATCTCTCCGGCGAATCTATCGTCAGTCCGGGTTATCAAAGCTCCATTCTACGCTCGGATAATTCCGTTAGAACTTTTCCCGTCTAACGTTTTTCCTCTCACGAGCTAGAGCGGACAAAATCACCGTTGCTGCTTTTGCTTCTGCTGCTGGGGGGATAAAGTTTTCCATGCATAGACGTTACGTAGAGAAAAAGAAAAAGAGATAGAGAGAGAGAGAGAGGTAGCAGATGGGCTGACGTCATGAACGTCTTTTCTCTTTTTAGCCCTCTTCTCGTCGACGACGATTTTCTCCTCTCCTTTTCTCTCGTTCGCCATGCACAAGCGAGCGAAGCAACACTATCCCTCGTTCAGCTCAAACCGTCTATCGCGAAGTTTCCCCATAGAGATGAGAAAGGAAGCGAGCAGGTCGTCGAAAGACCTATAGAGGGCGGGAGAGAAAGAGAGAAAGAGAGAGAGAGAGAGAGAGAGAGAGAGAGAGAGAGTCGTTGGACCGGTTCCCATTTTACTCGCAATCTCGCACACACGTGAATTCTTCACCAACTCGAGCAGTAAAATCAACAGGGTAGCATCAGTTATCGTACAATTTTCCTGGCTGGCAGCATTAGTACGAGAGAGAGAGAGAGAGGGGGGGAGGGAGAGGGAGAAAGGGGTTTTTCTCATTCGCACAAATAGCGTACGGTTTGCGGTTCTTATCAGAAAGACGAGCAGACGAGCATAAAAAGGAACATTGAAAATAAAAAAACGGCGGAGAAAAAAATAGATAATTTTTCAATATACGGCTGTCTTGGCACCAGCGAGAAAAGCGCCCCAGTTGTTTTATACGGTTCGTATCCTTACGCAATTAAATTTAAGAAGATGAGAGTGCGAAGTGTGGCTGGATGAGAGAGGTAGTCCAAGATACAGAGAAAGCCATTTCATTGCGAACAAACGCGAAACATTTGTAGCTGTGTGTCTTAAAACTTAGAGACGTTGAATGCATGGGGTAGGGGGGAGAGAAAAAAAAAGGGCAGTTGAAGTGAAGACAACGCTGATGCAATGTAAATTGTACGAGGAGAACTCGCTGACAATGTCCTCGTTGAGGAAATGGGACTAAAAGACGGGGGGAGACAGAGAGAGAGAGAGAGAGAGAGAGAGAGAGAGAAAAGAAAGTAAAAACGAAAAGACGTTTCATGATTCTCATAAATTTCTTAAGAAAGGGCGGATTTTCTCGAATTTCAGTTTATTCGGGATGACCGCCCTCTTCGTCTGTGTCTCTCGTTTAGTTATTCAGCCTCATTCTCATCCTGAGCTATGTGGTACGATTGATGCGAGGTAAAACCTCCCCTGGGTGGAAAGAGAAAGAGAGACACTCAGGGCAAACTCTTTAACCAATTATCACGTTTAATAGCTGTCGGGATATCTCGTCAAGCTCGAATAAGGGTAGTCATCCCCTGCCAATCTCCATTCCCCCTCATCCTCGTTATCCATTATTCCCAGACTCGGCGCAAACCGAGAGAACTCGTTGAGGATTGTAATGAATATTCGTAAGAATGAATTCGGTGTATAAATTGGAGAGAAGCGTATTGAGTGTATGAGAGTGTGAACGAGCGAATGACATTATTAGAGTGTGAGTGAACGAGTGAGCGAAAGAGAATTGGAAAAGATGAGTGGTAAAAGAGAAAGAAAATTGATAGAGAAATGAAGGACAGTGGTGCAACTTGCTCGTGGCGATTATTAGAGATAATTAAACAAACGAAAATAATAATTTAAAAGAGATATCGCTGATCGAAACAAGTCCACTGTTCGGAGCCGTACAATAATAACGTTTCGCGATTAAGTAGACATATCAACGAAGCCACATTATAATAATACCCATCTCTTGTTTTGTTCTCTCCTTTATTATCTTCCACGAGTTTCTCGGTTATCACTAACGATTCCATCGGTCAATCCAGCAGCGAAAGAGAAGAGAGCGAGGAAAAAAAACGTATTATTTTATAATAATACGAACGTGGCCCTCGAGGGAAAATAAAAATTACTCCCTCGAAAGTGAGATGAGGGGATCAGAGATTGCTGAAAAATTGTCACATTCACACAAAAAAAAAAAAGATTTGTCCTTTTTTTTATCCCAACATACGCAGAATGTAATAGTTGTGATAACTTTTGAATTATGACCAAACGGAAAGAAAAGTAACATCCTTGAATAATTTCGACGTAACGATGATATTGCGTTTTATAGTAACAATGATATCTAGTTGATTGAGTATATGTCATAACATGATCGCGCTGATATGGAACAAAATGTGCTGGATTATTTTTTATAATATTCACTGGTGAGCAGTAGACGTATAACTATAATTTCATGTTTCATTATCATCGAGTACATTTTTCTCTTTGAAATAATACCCAATTTGAAGAATAATTTCACTTCAATGCTGGAGTAGTAACTTCGTATATTTCTATATATACTTGAATAGCTAAAACGCGAAATTGACAAACTTCAAATATGTGAGAAGAAAATTAGAATCCCAGCTAGGGTAGAAAGTCGAGAAAACGTTGAGGTGTTGACGTGAGAATTTGTGCACATGTGTTATTATTTTCAAACTTCAATTTTTACATGACAGTCAAATTTGAAGATATTTGACCAATAAATTTTCGTAGAATTTTTCTGAGCATATTTTTTTAGTCAGAGTCATGAAACAATTTTATTTATATAATTTCATTAAAACCCTAAATAAAGGAAAAATTGACGTTGGTAAAAGTTACAGAATTTCAAGAAAATATTTGATAAAAGATGATATACGTATGTTGTATCGATGAGACTTTTACTGAGAAACTAGACGTGATCTAATTGGTGCAACGAGTAAAATCGACGATATGCTCAGTGAGTATGCTACGAGACGAAACGACGTTATGCACGCTCGTGATACTTCCGGTTCTCGTTGTGTGCACAAGAAAATATATAGATCATACGACTCTTCGATCTGGGAAAATTGTGACCCGAGTGAGCGAGATGAGCATCAGCTAGAAACTCGACTACGTACTATGTATATATGCCATCGTGTCCCGAGCGATATTAACCTTTGATCTTCATGCAAAACGAGATCCCCTATAATTCCGTTTTTCCCATCCTCCTTTCGTTTCTCAATGCGCTCCATGCGTGCAATATTCTCATCGACGATTATATGTATATTAAAGTCTTTTTTTGTATTATTCTCAAACTCTTATTTCATTAAAATTTCTGAGAATATTACTTTTTACTAGAATTTATGTTAATATTATTTTTCTTCCATTTCTCAGCATCTCCTTTTCACCAGAATTTCTGAAAATTATAAACGCGTAGATTCGAAATATTTGTCAAACGAACTTGAACCAGTGACAACGTCTTGAGTTTAATTTCACGAGAATTCACGTAATATTCTCTTCCATTGAATTTTACGAAAAGCAATGTGATCTCGCTCGACTCACAGGGACACAATTTTGTACAACTGTAAAAAAAAAAAAAAAAAAAACATCAATAAGAAAATCTCCGGCAGTTAAAATAAAGATAGGACTGGCAATTATGAGAATCGAGCAAACTCCATTTAATCCATCACCTGGAGTTGAGCTCGAAACAATTCGAATTTTCATAGCTATAGATTAACTGTTTTTTTTTCTTTCTATTTTCTTATTTTCTGCTCTTTCGGGACTTTAAACTTCCACATATCTGAAAGTATGGACGTCACATGAAATTAAAAAAATATCTTGTTGTAGAGAATTGAATAAAATCCTAATGGAGAATCCCTTGGCATTCCATCGCAAGTTTAACTATTTGCCAGCAAATTTCGTCCATAGGTTTTTCGTATTTTTGCAAATTGGTGTTGATTGTGAGTAACCGAAATTTAAACTGTTACACAAATATTACGTAATATCAATATTTGGTTGTACCAGCGTGATGGATGTTGCGATTTATTATCAATCAACTGATAACTATTTTTATTGGAGCACAAACAAATGCGTGTTCTGCCACCTTCCCTTCACTATTTTGTATATACAAATCCCTGAGGGAATACCAGATATACATATGGATTTGGTGTATTTTAAACAACATCGATAGGATTGAAAAAAAGACAAGAGAATGAGAGAATAAATTGGTACTATCGACGAATTTCCTGCGAGACCGATCGAATCGTTGTTGAACGAGGAATCTATCATGCATACAAACAATAAAACACACACACACACACACACACACACACGAACGGACATTGTACACAAAAGCAATTATGCTTTAGAGAATAACATCTCGAATAAAATATTTGTTCCGAAGAGTTGAATCAGCTCGTAAATTATGTATTTTTCTAATGATTTTAGCCTCGTATTAAAAAAATTACACGGCAAAAACGACCCATCTCTGGAGAGAAAAAATGGGGAGAATTTGTCTCGCTGGCAAAAAAAAAAAAAAAAAAAAAACGGAAAGAACACCTGTTCCACCTGACCCTGGCTCCTGAATTGTCCGATCGATTTTTATTTAGAAGATAAAAAAGCAAAAAACTACGATGGTTAATGTATGTATGCGTTACCAAATAAACAGAACGGTTAAAAGTATCGACTGGTTGAATATATACGTAGTCTGTTGTACGATCATTTATACCTTGTTTATTATATATATATATATATATATATATATATATATATCTATTAAAAAAATATATATATAATAAAAAATATATATATAAAAAATGTATATAAAAAAAAGAATGAATTTTCCTGCTACGATCTCTCATATGCATGTCCCACAGGATCATCAAAACTTCACCAGAGCTGTAGCAAAGGTTTTCTACCAGTACTCAACGATCGTAAACTCTCTGAGGAGAGGCAGCGCTTATGTGCATATCTTCGCTATTTCTCAAGGTACGTCTCAAATAAGTGCAGGATAGTTGGGACACTTTTTTAATCAATTATAAATTTTTGCGAAATTTTTCGTGAAAGAGAGCCCTTTGAGGTCTTTCAAGAGCATTCTCTTGAGGTTTATATTTGCTGCAAAGAATAATACATAATTGTTATATTTTTAAATACTCAGAGAGGGAAAAAAAAGTCAACTTATCATCAGGAAATCGATTGTTTTATAGAAAGATGAGACAATCATTTCCATATTATTGGTAATTGGATCAATTCGACTCCAGCGCGTGTTCTATAAAATGGCAATTTTTTTTATAATGTGTAAAATTAAGTTAAACGAGCTAAAAATAAACGTAATATTTGAAGGATTAATATTACAATGACAGAAGCATATATTCCATGCCACGACCTTCTTTATTAATTATCCTTTTAAATTTTTCATTTTGTGATTAATTTTTCGTCGTTATATATTAACCTCAGGTTCATATTTCATTTTCATATGACATTGTAGTGGGAATGTTCGGTGTGATCAATTAATCTGATACGAATTAACTTAAATCACTGAAGCAGTGATACACGATTTTTTACGAAGCTTGAAAGATATTTTTCGTATACTCGAAATTGAATCTCCTGCCTGTGTATTTTTTTCATTTATCAAGGAGGGGCATCCATCGTATATTTAAATTTCGATACATCGATGTGTTCGAACGCCGTGCAACTGCCTCATCTCCCCTGACGTCCCGACCCATCTGGAATTGCCCTGTACATTTCCCATATGTATAGCCCCTTGTGTATATATATGTATAATATTATTAATCATTTCGAGCCTGTATTTCGTCTTGTCTCTCTCGTATATCTTGTGGCTTAAACAAAAAAGTGGAGAACATCCTCGGATAGAGTGTAACTCGAGTCTACGTATGTGTATACATACACTTATATACACATACACATATACATGCGAGAAAATGAAGGCGCACGTGTCCCTCTAGAGAGATATAGTTTTTCCTGTCGTTCTTCCTCGGTGTATATTATAACGCATATCTTGGAGATCTTGTTACATGTAATACGGTCGTATTCCATTCTATTCGTCATTTCTGAACTTACTGTATAAATATATATGGGCATCGTACCTCGGTAAGTACACAATCTTGATTCTTCTTTGGATTCTTATTCGTATGAATACTAAAAAATACACGAAATGGGGGGATAAAAGTTGTGAGGAAAATAGGAGATACAATGCAATAGCAAAAAGCACGAAAAGAGAAGAAGAAATGGATTTTGGGACGAAGAAGTATACGAGTGTATGCATAAGTATGGGGGAAGAAAAGAGAGAGCCCCAAGGCTATACGACAATCCACGAAACTTTGGAACTTTGTCATTTTTATCGGCATCTCGATATCGCAGTTGTGCGATTGGCCGAGCACCGAACTCGAGGCTTCTCTGCTTGTTTCTGCTTTCTTTTACTTGCATGGCTTCTTCACCATCGTACAGAGAGATGCGAAGACTCCACTTTGTCTACGGCTCTCTCTCTCTCTCTCTCCCTGTCGCCCTCTCTCTCTCTCTCTCTCCCTCTCTCAAATATCTCTTTCCCTAGGTATGTATATATCATTTGTATGGGTATAAACATGTACGCCGAGTTCACCGCGACGAGAAACTTTCCTGATCCAGGATTGGTCATGGCTCGTCTAGCAGAGAATGAGAGCTCCAAAGAACCTTTCTGGAATACCTCCACGAGAGCCTTTCAGTCTCGTCGACTCCGAGAGGATCGCACGTATATAAATCACACCTTTACCAATCGCTCTAGGCATCCCTCACAATTTCTTTCTCTACTTTCTCTGGAGACGATTTTCTTTAAGAATACACGAGCTTTGGTATCAAATCACTGTCAAATTAAAAAAAAAAAATGATTTTTTTTTCACCCGTTCACTGAGATGCTTTAAGGTATTTTTAAGGACAATTGTCTTTTTTATATATTGCACTTTGAGTATTAATTTTCGTGTTGGCAAAATTACATATTTTTTTATCGAGTATCAGAAGAAAAATTAAATAATGAAAATGGAGTTTGTATGCATGGCGCTTTCGGGAAAAATTGCTAATTCCATTTTAAACTGAAGAATTTGCATACTTGTCATCCTGGAAAACAAAATATAGAAGGTACGAGGTATTCCTGAACCAAGTCCAATTCTATGAGGCACGAACAAAATTTACGACACCGAGTGTTTTGGAGAGTTATCAGCAAAAAAAGTGAATTTTTGCAAGTGCCTAAAGGGTAAGTTTTGCTGGCTGGATGGTGTGCTGGTAAGCTCCCCACACACCACATACCCCGCACTAGTCAAGTGCCCATATCGAGCCCCTGTGTGAAACGAATACCTTAAATTAATATAAGAGTATCTACACGAACTCGTCGATTACTCGGTAAAAAAAATTTGTTCGCCCTTCGATCCTTCGAAATTTTCACCTCCCTTTTTCGAGCATTTACTTGATTTAAAAAATAAAAAAACACGTTTAATTTCATCTCCTGAATGTTATTCACGTTTATTCTATCTACTCTATGTGCTCGGATACGTATACTCGTATCATTGAATAGCGAAATATCATCGCAAAGTTTGAGAGCGAACATTAGAGACGCGTTTTTCTAGAAGACTTGAGTGCGGCTAAAAATGGTCTTCCAATCTGCAAGCCTTGCTCTCCCTTCGCATATTCTTATCCCCTATTTCTCCGAGTAGTTCCATCTCTCGTTCGTTCGAGCATCGATAGAGAGAGAGAGAGAGCAAAAAAGCCTGAACCCGCTCGCAGATTCGTCCATTCGATCGACTCTTTCGTTCTCGAGGGAATTTCGCAGTCGCGGAATCGGAGCAAAGGAAAAAAAGGATAAAAAAAAATACAAAAGTAGGATGAAGCAGAGAGTGTTAGGGGTTGTGGTAGGCAAACAGGCAGAGATAGAGAGAAAGTGAGAGGGTGGAAGAGCCCTTTTTCAGCTCTGGAACAGCAGGAAAGGAGCAAACCTGTATGTCGTCGTCGTCGTCTGCACACGCTCTCACATTCCACAGACGTTCCATCAGCACGTATAACATACATGTAGACATATATATCTGTACAAAGAGCCTAGATGGTATGCCGCACTTCTACCGCGTTTTCTTCTCGCGGGATAAGCTGTGTTTTCAATTGCATTAAAGCTCGGCGCTCTCTTTCTCCCTGTCTCTCTCACCCTCGTCCCTTTTCCCCCGCTGCTCAGGAGAAGGCAAAACGAGAGTTTCCCGTACCTCTTCCTCTCCAGCTTCCCTTATTCATATATATATATGTAACTATCGGCATCAGTAGAGGAACCAGACCATTTCGCAGCGCTTCAGATTTTCTCTCTAGCGCGCACGAAAAGCTTTGCCATTTTCTTCCGACGTTCGGGCCAGGGGAATTTGTTCCAACTGGGAATTCTACGGGAAAAACGCGAGATAGAGAAGAGGGAGAATGAAGAAAACAAAAAAAAAAAAACGCTACGAGAATGGAGATGCACACGTGCAAAGAGAGAAACGAGAAGAGACAGATCGAGAAAATGTGGTAGAAAACGTTGAAATGGAGTCACGTCAACGAAGAAAAAAAAAAAACGAATATTTGCTTGTACGTGTGCTGGAAAGAGTGAGATATGAAACGTAAAAGAGCTTGCTGGTGAGAAAAATGAATATTAATATTTTTTTTCTTGGAACGAAGCACGATAGGACTCTCGTGCTGTATCACGATATAAATTCCAGGGAGAATACACAACACGGCCGGAAATGAAGTGTCACTCTGACCCGATTAAGCTCAAATGACTCTTGCACTTCCATATTTTTTTCTTCTTTTATCCTTATCCCCCTTTTCCTATCTTAGTGTATATATATATATATATGTTGTCCCGTTACAGACAAAAAACGAACGGCTCACTGCTCTCTGTGAATTTCTTGTCTCTCTTCCTCTGGGAAATTGTGCAAACGACATGGATAACTTGAGAGCCCCACGAATTCGAGGATCATGGAAGGGCTGGAGGAAAAAGGCAAAATGAACGATTTCACGATTCCGACAGGGCTAAGATGGCTATATATATATATATATAGCATACGATGGATGGGAAACTCTAGTGTACAGTCCGAGAGTTAACGATCCGAGTGTGCTATTGTATACTTCAGTATAATAAAGTATAGAGAGCCTGAAAAGGTGTGTGCGTACAAGGGGTGGCGAAACAGAACATAGCTTTGTTGAGGGACTTTAATGGATCGCAGGGGCTTGCAACAACCGTAAAAGTATGGAGTAGCTGCTGTTGGTCCTCCGCTGCTACGTATAGCGATCCCAACAACACACGTCACTGCAGGTGTCTCGGCTGTGAAAGACTTTACGAAATTTTTCGTTGGCATTGAACGATGTATTGAAACATTTACAAAAAATTACAAAAATCATAGCACGATTATTGATGTTCCCATAATCCCATTACCGTACAAAGTACAAATTCTAATGATTGACTTGGCCGTTGGCTTAAGGTTATGTGAAATTCATACTAGTTCGAGGTAAATTTTCGAAAATAGAATGCGTCGGATTGCCATTCCAAAATGGATGCGATTTCGGAATAGCACTGTTTACAGTTTTTGTTACCGATTAAGTATATAATACGACATCATCTTAAATAAGGGTGCTCGGAAATAATATTCGAGATAAAGATGAGAAAAATATACATGGACAGATGGTTCTGGTAAAAACTACCAGGCAATATGGTAAAAATTATCGATGAAGATAACTTTCGCCATGGATACCTTGATGGATTCAACCATATATTCTAGCAAAACATACGCTATATTCTGTTAAATTTTCCTCCAATGTATCGTAAAATCTACCAAAGTTTCGTTTCTGCCTTTTATTTGTTACAGTCAATAGTAAATTCAACGTTAAATGATATATTCGTGGACTAACTCATAATAACAAATGCTTATATTACGAAGTCCCAAATCGAATAAAATTATGGAATCCATCACAGAGGGACAGAATTCTATGCTGTTTAAAGGGAGCCAGGAAAAGGGGGGCGTGGGTATAAGTAAAGATGATCTAAATAAATTTCCATGGAAACTTTCTCGAAAGCCTTTTCATGAAGTGAAATGAGAACAGTGAAGCGACTTGTGGGTATCCCACAGGCGGCCCAACGGATCCGGTTTACTTTTGTGAAGCTTTATTTAAGAAAATTTGGGTAAAAAATTTAGCTCTGTCTCTCTCGCTCTTATGGAGGCTTACCCTCATCCCCTTGAGCCAATCTCGTGGAAAGAAGGGCTGCATTTACTCGGGAAATTATTTTATCGATTTGCTTATTTGCATATTTTCTTTCATACTTTTCAACCCCCCGACTACCCATAGGACAAGAAAGAGGGAAGTTGTGGGTTCCACTACAACGAGCTGATGAAAAGCATTTTGTCGTCGTTATTTTTTTAAAGTTTACCTATCTCAATTTACATAGACCGTCGATACAAACACCACGATGAAACCAGTTGCTATCTCGCACCTCAATCATCTCATATTTCACGAGATCGACGGGGAAAGTTTCACGCTCTACATGAATAGTAGCGAGGAAATTTCATGAAACGACGCCTCTGCCTGTTGGCCTGATTCTTATTTTCCTGGCAGAGCCATGAGGGGTATAGCAAAGCGGTGTTCAAAGGGGTTGCAAAAGCTCCCCCGGCCTGTGCGTCTGAGGGGTTGACTCGGTTGCGTCGCCCCCCCCCCTCCCTCTCTCACACACACAAACACACATAGACCCGAAGCGAATCATACAAGGAAACGTTAAACCTCAAGCTCGGAGAAATCTTAGACGTCGTTTGCTCCGCTCTAAAGGAAGTCAGTAAGGAAAGATGAGAGAAGGAGGAAGAGCGAGAGGGAGAGAGAGAGAGAGAGAAGAAGAGGGAGAGGGAGAGAGAGTACTCGAAACTGGCTTATAACTCGGTGCACTCGCTCGTAATTTCATCATTTCCGTTTTATGGAAGACATGGCTGGGTAAGGGAGACACGCGTCTCTACACGACTAAGACGACTTCTCTTGACTCTTTGACGCGTCGAGCTGTTTCGCGATGCATTTCTCTCATGTCCCCTGGGATGTTCCACAACTGTACACATACAGTACGAGTTCCAGCACTCAATCATCCCTTTTGGCTTCTTCCCTCCTGTGCGTGGTTTCTCTCTTCTTTTCCAGCATGGCTGGAGAAGAAGAAGGAGAGAGAGAGAGAGAGTGAGAGAGGAGACGGTAGGCGGTAGGAAACACTCGGCAATGTAGGCTTGCTCACTGCGTCGGGGCGTCAAAAGGGGCTGCTGAACCGAACTTCCTTTGCTCCTGATTTAAACGAACGTTGCAGACAGTGCTCACCCAGACAGTCTCTCTCTCTCTCTCTCTCTCTCTCTCTCTCTCTCTCTCTCTCTCTCACTCACACACACACAAATATACACAAACATGCATACACGAAGAGCGTTTTCCGCTTTGCTTGGCAAATGCCATGGGGACAGAATCCCCAGCATATCGAGCATATAATTTATTTTCAAATGAAATATCGAACGAAGATTGAGAGACTCAATTTTTACATGTTTGAGACATTATGTTTATTATATTATTGCTGGATGATCGTTATATTCTTGTTTTCTTTTATTTCCTGTTTTTTTTTTAGATTCATCTAGTACAGCAATAAACATTATACAGTGTTAGCTGTTGGCGATTGGCACTATGAGAATTCAAGGATCATTAATTAGAAGTGAAAATACTGTTCGATTCGGAATACCTTTTAGGTAAGACTCTGAGTACAGCTTCGTGTACTTATAGCTATGTAACATATAGAATACAGATATGAATATTCATTGTTACTTTTTATTATATAAAATATTTTTGCGTATGTCTCTGAATTCTCTCTAATTTTTTTTTCTTTTTTTTTTTTTTTTTTTTTTTTTGAGACTAAATACGGCGTGTACTTCCAAGTCTCTGTATTTTATCAATAACTATAAACTTACGTACCATTTAACGATTAGGCATATCTCGCTTGCATCCAGTCCTTATAGTATATTTATAAGTATACATATATATATATATATATATTCCTGTATCAACGACTTTTACGTATAGAAATTTGAACGAGAGATAAGAATACACTTTTACATGTTCTCATTATCGTCGGAGTACTTTTTTTTACCGCGACTAATTACAACGGAAGACTGAGGAGATTTTTTTGCTTTTTATCGAGTATTTTATGGCAATGAAATCGGCAGTATCGTGCTCATCGCTAATTTGCGATAAAAATAAATAATCTATTCAAATGTTTATGTTACATGGCTTGAGCTCCATAAACTGATAAGGTACGTGGAGAGTCGAATTATTGTGCTCGACCAACAAGTGACCACGTCTTGGTGAGGCTCCTACGACGAGGACTGTTTCACCTTTGAGTAGAACAACTTCGCCTTCGCCTTCTTCTAATGAAAATAATAAAAATAATTATGAAAAAAAAAAAAAAAAAAAAACAATGAAGAACGATAGATTATTGTTCAAGATCTATATTAATTGTTTTTTTGTTATTTATTATTTAATTTGACTTGAGGCAGTTTTGGGAGTGACTAACCTGGAAAAGGCATCTTCATCACTCTTGTCTGAGGATATCCGAGCTTCGTGTTACCAGTAACTGTGTACGATCTGCTGGGTGGAACCGGCGGTGGTCTCTCCTATTGAAAATAATACAATATTACTGTCCACCATGACAAATTTATTTCATATCCATCAAGTAGTATTTTCTAAAATTATTAACTAACCATAAAAATTAAATTATACGTGATATTAGATATTTGAAAAACAAAACTTCTTTCGCAATTTTTAATATTTCGACCTGGAATTTGTCTTGAATTATACAGCAAAACTTTTGTAAATATGATCGTACAATCATTTTTTTTCCCAACATTTCGAGAATGTATTTTTTATCTTCGGTTTAAAATTTACGTTAGGACAAATTAAATCCTCAACGAAACTTTTTTATTCTGATGTTTTTTCGTGCTCATCAATGGAGGATATTATTTTCATATAAAAACGAATGTTGAAAAAACGAAAAAAAAAAAAGGAAATGTTGTATCCTGGTCGAGAATTTCGAGGTTGATATCAGGGGCCCCAGCGGACTTGATGTAAAACACAAAACTGTCAACTAATTTCCCGTCCTTTGTAGCGATTCTTTCCAATTTTCTAAGTATAAAAAACATTAATACATGAATAATTCAACTCACAAGATCAAGTCCAAATAGGGTGCACGTTTGCTGAATCATCTTCTGATCTGCACACTTTTCGGAAGGATCTGGAGGAGGTGTACCAGCGATCGGTTGAGGCCTCGGTCTTGTACCCGTTCCTGTTCCGCTGGTCGCATTTCTCTGATGACTCGTCGCATTAATATTTTGCTGATTTTGCTTGTTACCGAGCCCCGGTCCAATATTCATGGCGGTTCTTCGCATGGGCCATCTTCTTCGGACTCGCCAGCCTCTCCATGTAGACTGAACAATTAAATATGAACGAAACAATTATGTGTAAGCAAATAGCTAATCTCAATTTGTACAATTTTTAACTCTTTATTAGCTCAGATGGTTTTAGGATCTGTCAAGTTTGAATCTTGCAAATACTTAAACAACCAAAGATTATTAAACTGCTGTGGTATATGTTTACGATTGTTAAAAATAAAAAATCGTCGAGTCTGGTTGTGTTTCAACTTCTTAATGGAGTAGTGATGCAATAAAAATAATAAAAAGGTCTCAATTCAAATCCATCTCAAATGCGAGTCGTTCTTAGTTAAATTGCCATAATTAAAAAAAATACAAGGAACTGATTTTTTACTTGTGTGAAAAATTCCAGCACGGAAGCTTCAATCGTTCTGAAGTGGCAGACGTTTAAATTTTACACAGTCAGCCAGATGGATGCAAGCAACATAATGCTGTACCTTTTATACTAATTAATAATATATAATGCGGCACAAAAAACTAAAGCAAAAAATATTTCCACCAACTAAAAATTTTCTACACAAGAAAGAAAAAGTAAAATAAAAAGAATTTACCTGAATAACAGTTGCAGCCTTTCGTCTAGTTTCCGATCTCAGATTCTCCAATTGCTGTCTTATACCCTCACTCAGGAAAATATGCCTCTTCCCAAGTGCCCAACTCGTGCTGGCACCAAATTTACTCTTTGTCTGCTGTGCATTCTGGAGAATTAGCTTCGTGTCCTCGACTGCCTGTTCTTCGGCTCTTCGGAGCTGCTTAAACGGCGCTATCAGACGATATCGCGAATTGAACGCCTTAAAGCGCATTCTGTGAGGATAACCACCGGCCATCAGATTTACCGTCTCCAGTACCTGCAATGATCTTATCTGACGCATAGCTACACCACGGTCAAGGTGCAACGGGCTCTCGGTAGCGTTGCTCCTGATGCACCTGACAAAGTGAGGTCTGGCGTGCACAAGAGTCCTCAAAAGATTGTCGAGTCGCGTGTGAAAGTCTTGGGTGAGGGTCGATATGGGCTCGTCGCCGTTTAATCTACAATACAAATGAAAAGCAAGTCGTAACTGAATTTTGCCAATGAAAAAATTCAATTACCATAAAGAATTCCATTCCTTAAAAGTCAAAGAATCCATCAATGATCAACTTAATCAGAGGCAATAAATGTAGTAATAAGAGTTGAATGATTCAGTGGATGATCATCTACTAAAGATAACGTTCCAATTTCTCATTCCAATTTATTTTGGGCCTTTTATCGGGTCCTCCAGCAGTACCTTTAGTGGGAAAACTGGGAGATGGGGCTAACCGTTAAAAATTCCATAATTCGTAGTTTAATCAAAAAATGGACAAAATGGCTGATCCAAGGAACACATCTGAGACATTACAATTCCTAGTAAGCAAAGAGACTGGCCAAGAGGATAAGGAGTGCGGTCTGTGAGAGAAAATGTGACAATGATATAGTATATTTAGACTAACATTTTATCTCAATATCGTATATCTATATGGTTGGGAAAACCTATTAAGATTATATATTCCCACATTCCATTCAATTAAATCAGACACAATACTATGACATCTGAGGCCTTTCTCCGACCTTTAATTTACTGTCATCGCCTTCACAGGACAAAAGTAATGACATTTTCACGGTAAACATTCTCAAGTGTCATTAATTGATATGAAAATCGGATTCTCTTAATGGTCATGATACTTGCTATGACAGTGCAACATCGTTAATCTGTTTTTCAAATTGGCACGAAACAGAACTTTGTGGGGACTCTTGCGAGAATTTTTCCCCAAGTTATTCAAATTTTGTCCAAAAGGATATTTAATGGCTGCCCAAATGATGGGTTTTTGATTAGCTGACAAACGACTTCGTACTTCCCCGTATGAGCGGTTAAATGTGACTTTGAACACATAAATAACTTTGTAATAATCACTTTCTCATGCTAATGGACGCCTATGATCTTTATTCTGAAAGTACTGATGGGGAATCCTACCAAATATTACGTACCAAAAACGGTACCTACGATTTAACGACTCTACGAAACTCTTCTGGATAAATTCAATTGATAAATTGTAATTCTCATGTGAATATTTTTTCATTTGTTTGAGTGTGAAGCAGCCAACGAATAATTTTGAATTATAATGATGAACTTACAGATCGGTATGAGAAGTTGGCGATATCCTGAAGCTGACACCCCTTGGTACCGTGTCACTGGCGTAAAGTGCTTTGAGCTCGCTGCCAAAGAGATGAGTAGCAAAGCCAAAATTGCATGTGTGCTTGTAAAAAACAGCAACGAGATCATCGGGTACCACATCCTTGTTGGTATCTAAAGGCCACATACAGATGCAAAAACGTAAAACAACCAAACGTGTATCGATTCTCGTATCATCGTAGAGAAATAGCAAATGGGAGACAATAAATGATCATTTCCTTTGGGGGGAAAAAGTCGTCGAGGGTTAAAAAAAAAACACATATCTACACATGAATTCGTGTATCGTATTCTCGATGTGGGACAGCTTACCCAAGAAGTCTGAAGCGTCGTACGTGACCCTTCCGGCAAAGTGCTGAATCCCAAAGGATCTGCAGTCGACGATTCGTGGCTCGAAGAGCCTGGGATTTTGCTTGTGCTGCACTTTGACCTTGGCAACGTAACTCTCAACCGAACCGCGTATCGAGCATTCGACGTCCAGCATGCTCAGTAATCCGGTACGCTGTTGTAAAACGAAACGAGAAAATGGCGGGTAAGGCCGAGTTATCGGAATGACTGAACCACAGGTATGTGTATATATGCTACGTGAGAATCGAGAGAATCGAGAGAAGGGGGGAGAGAGGGGGGTGGCGGAGGGTAAGAGGAGAAAAAAGCTATTCGATTTACGAAAGCTCCAGATGGATTATCGATCCCTGGGGAGCGAAGCTTGAATCGAAATAGAAACGCCACAGCGGGGCAAGAATTCGACAACGTGCTCTTTCTTCTCGTTTCTCAACTATGTACTAGTCTGTATAGTCTACATATTGGAATATAAGAGGATGTATGAGAGAGATGGGAATAGAAAAAGAGAGAGAGCGATAGGGAGAGAAAGGAAGAAATAAAGTAAGAAAGAAACAGAGAAAGGAAGAAAGAAAGAAAGAAAGAGAGAAAGGAAGAAAGAAAGAGAGAAAGAAAGAGAGAAAGAGTGAGTATCTCACCAGTGATGATACGAGGTCTATGCAGGGCACGTTGTCGACGTAGTCGACCTCGACGTCGCAACGTATACCCTCGTCACGGCAGCTCTCGATCGAGCTCTTGAATATGTGAGTGTTGTAAAAGTGCTGCATCGTCTCGGCGCACAGATTTATACAGAGATGCTCCAGTTGACTTGGTTTTGGATCCTCGAAACCGAACATGTCGAGTATACCGATGAAACCGTCTGTCGCGTGTCTGACCGCGTTGTTCAGTGCAGTCATGCTTCGAGATCCTGTACCACCTTGACAACATGGGACTCATGGATTAATTTGTCTCGGACACACCAAGGGACAAAAACAAAACAATTCTTTTCTCCCCCTCAATGAATACTTTACAATGAAAATTTGATATTTTGTTTTCTTTTGTGTTTGTCATTTTTTTTTGTTTTTACCTGCTGAGCTTCCAATCGTCGATGCATGCTGGCTCGTAACTTCGGCCTGATTGTGAACAGATTCGTTTGAATCAGATGACAAGGTGCCGAGAGTCGAGCCAAGACGCTTCAGACTGTTTGCACGTCTGACTATCGTCGCTACCGTTCGACAGTAGAGAGCTTTTGCTAGGGAATCTCTCGTCATGTTCGACTGAGAATTTATTATTTATAAATATTATCGTTTATAATCATTCTTATCATCCTTATAATTTATAATCGTGATTGATTATCGTGCAACATATGTCTTCTGCCACGATTGAATTTATCATTTATAAATATTATCGTTTATAATCGTTATTACTTATCATTCTTATAATTAATAATCGTGATTGATTATCGTGCAACATATGTCTTCTGCCACGATTGATCACACCATAACTGATTTGTAGCTCATTTAATAATAATTAACTTCATCATTTGATAATTTACTCACCATATTGGCGTCGCAAACAGATTTAACCAGTTGACCACGAGCATTGTGAGTCCTCGAGGTGAGTCCTCGCAGCAGAGCAGGCGGTGGTACACCAAGAAGAGCTGCCACAGAACCCAATTCATTCTCACCGATAACACCAACTTCAACGCCTGGTCCATCGGTAAATCCGACATTTCCGAGTATCAAAACGGCAGCTAAAACCCTTACTACATCGAGAAAAGGTATACCCAATACTCCAAGACACGCTTTCCATGCCTGAAATCTTATTGCATCCTCTGCCTCATCTTGCCTCGTGTCACCATGCTGGAGATATCTCAAATTCTTAAGATTGTATCCCTCGAGATTCAATTTCACTGTGTGAAAAAAACAAAGAAAAAATTAATCGATTATCAGCAAACTCGTACTCGCAAAAAATGTCACATACTAATGTTAAAAAGTTACCTCTCTCGTCGTGTGAGAGTCCGGCAAGCATCTGATAAAATATGTGATAATTTTTCTCGTCCGGAAGTGGCCTAATGACTCTTGTCTGATCGAGGAAGTAACAATGTATCTTCGTTCTGTACAGAGCACCGTCCGTTACTTGTACCTCGATAAAGTGACCCTGAAGATGACCACGAAAAATGCCAAATAATACTCCAGCTCAATTTCAATATAAGAGGAGAAGATTATGCGGATAAATAAATTAATTATAAGAAAAAAATTGATGAAATTTCTCACTATTCTTGAGCTCTCAGAGTTGGTGGCGGTCTTGGCCGAGCCAAGTGACCGCAGAACGGTGAAAGCAGCAGCGAGATGTTTGAATGCATCTGTTTCCGGACCACCACCAGCAACATCAAACAATTGTCTCAAGAGTAACATCGATGCATAAGTTTTTCCGGATCCACTCGTTCCTAAGCACAACCAAACCAAATTTGCCAAAAATTTGTTCATTAGACAAAATATCTTTATGTATAACGAGATAATTTCTCGTGAAGAAGCGTAATTAAAATAATAATAATAATAATAAAACGAAACGAAAAAAAAAAACACAAATTCTCACCAGATAGGATAATGGCTTGGGGGTAACCGGTTTCGGATTGTTGTCTCACGGCTTCCTGTACGACCTTGTTGAGCTGGGGTGCCAGTGGTACGGCCCTGGTACTCGTCAAGGTCAAAGGATTACCAACGTCCGTGTAAGGATTGATGCAGACGAGTATGGGGCCCACGTTTGTCTGAAACATTTCGAGTTTCTACCATAAATATAGGACGATATAATCCCTATATAAATGGACATTGGGAGTATCGGCGGCATATAAGAAGCCTCAAAGTGATCCGAAAGACGATCCGATTGCTTTACCAAACAAGCTATCCAGCTTAGTTGGTAGAGCAATCGGCGACGGACAATCGAGAGGCCGGGGTTAAAATTCCGGACGAGACCGAGTCGTATTGTTTTCGGGTCACCCGCGTTTTTCGGACATCATAAATTGGTAATTAGAAAGGTAACTAAGAGCTGACTGCATGGTCGCAAACGTACTCATTTTTGAGATCTAACCACTGGCGCTAACCGAGAGCTCACGACTACTTTAACCAGTGCAAGCCAGCAAAATCCGTTGAGTTCGATACAAATTTGAGTTTGAGAACGTTCGAGTGCGAGTGCGATCGGTCAGAGTCGAGATCGGCTCTGGCAGAAGAAAATTGTAACACGGTATAATATGTGAGGACGATCCGGATTAAGCATGGCAGGCAGCCTGGACAGAGAAGCTAGGAAAAAAAGAAGTATCGATTCATCGATCTCGTTCAAGAAGAGAAAAAGACGATGAAGAAGAAGAGGAGAAAAACGATAGGAAGAGCTGAGAGCTATAGTGGACCTCGAAGAAATCCAAGAGGGGCGTAGATTCTCGTCCCTTTGGCGGTTCTCGTGACTCTCTACCATAGAAAGACAGTCCATGTAGGAAAGAGAGAGGAAGAGAGCGGGGGGGGGGGGGGGAATTCATCAAGAAATGGAAGAGGAAGGAGAAGAAAAGGAGCGAGATGTAAGCGTTCCAAGAGAGCTCCTTCGATACCTTTGCACGAGGCTAAAGGGAGATATAAAGGGGCCTTATGAGAAAGGGGCCTGATGAGATAGCGAGAGAAAAACCGGTCCCAGCGTCCCATCGAGTTACAAAACAGAGAGGCAGAAAAAGAGAGAGAGAACTCGCCGCTAGAGGGTTCTGCGAGCGTAGCGCAGTCGGCAGACTCCAACCACACTTCCAACCACACATAGCTTGCTCGATAATATGCCCGTTTTACCTGTATTTTCTTCACCCTCTTGCCCCATAAACAGATTACAACACCTGCGCCCGAATAGAGAGAGAAGAAAAGAACGCTCAAAGATATTTACCTTGTAAAATCGTAACAGCGAGAAGTTTTCTTTCGAGATTTTTTTATTTCGTAAGAGGGCAATCGATAAAATATGGGAATTGTTCATTTTATGGTGGACGATAATTAACCGCTGAATTATATATAGTATTGGTTGAAAATTAAATTCGATTCTTCCGCATGACGCTTCGATGAACTTTCGTTAGCGCATGGAGGCTCACTTGCCCCGAGTTCAAAGTCCTATAAACTTTACTAAACTATAAATATATATATATATATATATATCTACATATTCATTTATATACATTTACGTGCGTATTACGTATGTATATTATGTACTTTGGGGTACCTATTAAACAAACATTGCAAACAAACTTGGATTTAATCGGTCTAGGCATAATTGCACTGAGACGAGATACATTATATTATAGTGGATATAGTTAATTCATTTGGTTAACGAGGCGAGAGTTATCGCTCCATCGAGCTGATGCAGATCGTGCAAGAGGCCCACCTCACCCTCGCTAACGCGTTCTTCCCGTTCTACTACTACTGCTTGAAATATTCCATATATATATATATATATATATATATATATATACATATATATACATTATGTACACTCAAATTCTTTAGGACCCGCACACGACCGTGTCTCCTCCGTACAGACTTCTCCGTCACGAACGCGTGGAATGCGAGCATGCCACCTGTTCGCGCGTACATGCGTACACATACAAATATATATATGCATATATGTGCAGGCCGTTCTTTGGTTACAGCACGCGGGTGAAGACCGCGAAGGAATGAAATGAAAAAATCATGCGTATCCGACCGGCGTTTAAGTATTTGCAACTCACCTACACATATCGACGTATACACATAAATGTGTAATTATATGTAGAGGTATTATGTATACAGGCATTTATATAGGGAGTTAAATCGGAAAAAGAAAGAAAAGAGAGGCTCGCGTTTGCATTCCATCGTTCTGGATACTTGAGAGGAGGAGAATCGTGAAAAGACAAAAAAAAAGAAGAAGAAGAAGACGAAGTAAAGAAGATGCAGAGAGAGCCCCTGGGCGCCGGCAACAAGATCGTCCCTGCCTGACGATCCGCCATCCCTTATTATATATCTCATTCCCGCGGTATCGGAGAATGCAAAAAAAATTATCCACATGAGGGAGAGTCCCGCTCAATTCAACAAACTTCTTCATCTCGACATGTTTTATTCGAGGGGATTTCGTAACGCTTTTTTCGGAATAAAACAGTAGGGAATCTGTGACAAATAATCAAAGTTTAAATATAATTCCTAAAAAAACGAGACATTAGTCCAATAATTATCATGTCGTTTTCTTAATTCTTTACGAAAGTACGGATTTTCGAAGCTAACCTCATCGAGGTTTTTCGTATTTCTTATACTTCATGAGTTATAATTTTTTGAAATATAATCGAACTTTATATTTGTAAAAAATCGATAACACTCACTCTGCATGATATTTTTATTTAGTCTCAGAAACTTTTTTACCAATTCATGGAATAACTGCAGGGTTGTTTTTTGCAAGCGATCAATGTGAATAAAACGAATTGTGGCAAAATCACGTAAAAGAGAAATTTATCATAATCGCCAAGTGAAAACTGGAGAAATATTTGACCGTAGAATATTCTGAGGCTGTCCAGCTGGGGGGCGGGGGTCAACGTCGATCGTCGTCGATCGAGGGGTCATCGGGTAATTGCACGGATTAGAGAAATTTCACATATCATAGATCGACGTGTGTCGGATCCATGGACATGGACAAAAATCTACAAACGATCAATGATGATTCGTCCTTTTCGTAACTACGTTTTATTGCCACGATTCCTGTTCTATGTGTGTATGGTAATAAAATATAATTTGAAGAAAAAAAAATGTAAATGACGAGTCATTACACTCACATGATATTGCTTGGCGCAGAAACGGGCCTGTAGACACTTGAGAACGGCATCCTCAGTGAGAGGTCCCGGCAGGTGAATGAGGTCGTCGAGAGTCGTGGAATTGCCATTACCGGTACTGCTGGTATGATTCGTCGACGTTTTGCCGAGGCAGCGGTGCTGCGCGTGAGAACTTCGGCTGCTCTTAACGTCCGCTATTATTCGCGATATTGGCGGCGACCGTATGGAACCCAGTGCCGTAACGCAGGAAACATCATCGGCTGCGCCGAGCGGATGTTTCGGCGGTGCCAGATCTATAAAAAAAAAAAAAAAAATCTAAATCAGTCGAGTGACAAAAAAATTGCCAGAACCAGAGGGAGACAGAAAATGCGAAGAAAAAAAAACGATCGTAGGACAAAATTTTCATCGTAAAATGAAGTAAGCGAGAGAGAGGAGGCTGTAAAAGTCTCGCAAACGGCGAAATATAAATGCGCTTGAGAAGCAGCGAAACGCGAAAGAGTTTAATGTACGAAACGCGTTTGGATGATTACAAGACACACGTGTCGTGTGAGGGAGAGGACACTTCGTGTATGCATCCATGAGCATCATCAAAATGATTATATTATCTTCTTGAATATATGTAAGCATCCATTGATATGGATGACAATTTGGCCTCCTACGATAATTTTTAATAGTATCCCATCAACATTAAAATATGAAAACTTTATATTAACTTTTTTTTTAATGCTGATACTGCTCGAGTGTTCATCGATTCAATTTTTCTGTTGACTCATAAAAATGCATTCGGTGAAGTTTGGGGCTTGTAGAATATTTTTTACTACTGCCGCATTGCTCATAAGTTTAAAAAATACCGAAGAGACAGTATTAACAATTCGCCTTCGAGTCCTAATTTTCACAAGATGCATTTCGATGAGTAAACAAAAAAATTAGATAATGGGCACACACATATCAGTATTTTTCGAAAACGTTCATTTTCAAGTTTACAAAAATTTCCATGTCGATGAGCTCCTACTAAAAGTCATCGTAATAGCCTCAACTTTTGGACAATTAATAATTCTACTAAAAAATGAACAAAACGCTGGATTAACACTAACAAAGACATGTAAATGTGAAAATTTACGAATATTGCTGATTCACTGAAACTTTATCATCGACGCTGCATTACTAAATTTCATCGCACGCAGGCAGCAGCTTTCGCGAAAGTACTTTTTTAGTGATAAAGTATAACATATTTAACGTTATACAGTTTAATGCTCAAAAATCCCTTTATTTTGAAACGTTCTAATGTACATTTTGGCTAACATATTTTGTTCTCTGTCATTAATTATTGGGAACATGTTTCTCCACCCAAAACACTGTTTAAGAGAAGGCTGATGGGCACGTGGGTGACGACCACGTGCGTATAAGTATAATGCTGTAACATATTGTTGCGTGAAAGGCGAAACATGTGTGGGAATTATAATCGGGACGAAATGAAGCATTAATGAGACCACGACATGGAGAAGCAAATGGACAATGAATGTTTCTCTCCATTGTACAATACAGCTGATGCATGCTTTAGCTGGTCGTCCGCTCACAATGGCTTTTCCGCAATGGATTTGGAGTTTATATTTTACGATTTTTATACATTCATCGCAAATATTATTAGATAATTAATTACTCAGTACTGATAGATAGTGTGAATGGTTTTTGGTCAAACTCTTTGAAACATTTTAATCTGGCAAAAAAATGAAAGATTTCGAATGATTCCAGTTGCTGTTAAAAATTTTTGACAACGAACTTATCCAAGGAGAAAATTTAACGGAGAGAAAAGGTAACGTAACTAGACATTCATCAAGAAATTCGAAAAATGTCGTGTGATAAATTTCGATATGAGTTGAATTCTAGAATAATCAGATTGAAGCGATGGATCATCGAAAAAAAACTTTCCAAAAAATATACATATATGAGAATATTGTGAATGTAAATATTTTTTAAAATACTTCACTCATTTTTATATTTATAAAATATATTAATTTTTTTCATTGCTATTAATTACTCAGTACTGATAATTAACTTGATCGATTTTTCACAAAATTCTTTGAAATATTGTAAGGCATCAAAAAATTTGTACAAATCTGCTGATTTGTCGATCGATCGATACGAGGAAAATTTGTAGAAATAAAATGCAATATATCTGGACAACCAACAACAAAATCGGAAAATTCGATATGAAATACCTCGAAATGAGTTTAATTTTTGGATGAACCGATGTAAAGGGATGAGGCAAAAGAATAATTTTCCAAATACGACATTAGACATATATAGGGATTCATATACCGACCAGATATTAAATTGTTTGCGGCGGAGTTGTGACCGTGATCATTGGCGTTGGTATGATTGGCGTGGGGATGAACGATAGCGGAAGCTGTGAGGGTCTGACCGGATTGATGTCCTATTGCCGTGTGCTGATGCAATGCCGCATTAACAATACCGGAAACGGCACCGACTGCGACATTTGCAGCCGTGGCAGTGCCAGCAGAGGTGGACGAATGCGATGGGGGAATCGTTCGCGGTGGTACGGCCGGTGCACCGGTCCCTGGACCACCCTTATCAACGGCGCTCGGTGAACCACCACCTCCACCTCCTCCTCCTGTGCTTGAATTTCCACCCGGTTGGCTCACGTGAAGCCGGTTTCTCAGGGTCACGAGTTCTGTGCTCAGGCTCCTAAGACGCTGCTGAAGATGCACCGCTTCGTTCGACGACGAGGCATCTGCAAATGAATACCCAAAACATTCATTTCTTGATATTTCTGAGCAATTTTTTTTTTTTTTCGTAGTTGGATTCGAGCGCAGGTGGAGGTGGAGGTGAGTAGGACATTATCATCAAATAATACGTATCATTGTTTATGAATTTTCTGTACCCAATAGATTTTCATTGATGATCGAATTTATATCAGAGAATTTTTCAATTTATTCACCATTTATTAATTTTAGTGCTCACAGCTTAATTTCGTTTGTTGTCAAATTTTAATATGAAGCTAAGCTTCAGCTATTGAAGCAATTGCCTGAAATACCCTGAGCAAGAGACTGGTCGTTTTTTTTGTTACAGTCACGTAATCACGTTACAATTTCTAGCCACGAAGTATAACGGGAAGATTTAATTATTTCATAATACCGCCTATATATATATATATATATATATATATATATATATATATATATAAATGAAACAAACCTTTTGAAATCTTTAATATTCCCATTTTTTATTAATCTTGGATGTTCACTATAGAATGCAAAAATATCACATTATGATATTTTGCTTGCTGCATAGCTACTTTGTTGCCTGAAGCACGCTTCTGAATAATGTTCTTCAAACTATCGTTTGAATAAAATGATCTTTCTTTTTTTTTCACTTTGCAGAAAAGAGAAATAATGGTCTCTCCCACCTCGTTTCTTCCCATTCGCCTTCGAGTCTCGCACAAGGCTGGTATATCGCTACCATTGTATCTTGGATTAACGGTACCTGGGTGAGAGCTACGATATACATAATATATCTGTATATATAGAAAGGAGAGCCTCTAGGATCTACTGGCGCAGCATCCATCGAACATTCGCTACGAGGCTCTTCCTCTATTTCTCTCGCTCGCTCTCACAGCTCATTCCATCATAGTATACAAGACTCTCCTCCTCCCTTGCATGTACGACTTGGAAAATAATCGCTCGAGCTACAGAGCAACTCAAGGTACTTGCCGAGCGCATACGCTCTCACACATACACGCTAACAGGACATACAGAAAAGTGAGAAAGCCAAAGCTGCAATATGGACGAAATTTACGATCTTTCTCACGAAAATCACAGAACCCGTGTGGCAGCTCCCTCGGGCTTGCCTTACCGTTTTCTACCGCTACATAGCAGTATATCTCCTGGCCTTTGTCGCCACCCTCGCAAAAACCGCGAATACTCTCATTCATGAGACCCTCGTGTCCAACAATTTTCATTCATCTTTCTCGCTCTCCGCGATTCCCCTGTGGTCCCTGCCCGCGAATATGACCTCTCTCGCACGCATCGTCCAGTGTATAACTTCGCGGAGACTATAACAGAAGACCGAGGGGGCCGAAAAAAATGAGTTAAACAAAATTCTATACGACGTCCAAGTGCGAGAGAGGAGAAAAATAATAATGAAATGAGTGATCATCGATGGGCAGTTCTCATCTATACAAGACAAGCATTACGAAGTAAAATTAACAACAATGTGAAAAATTAATAACGCCAGAGATGAAATTTTATTCATCCAATGGGATTGAACGGAAGATTTTCATAATCATCGTGAGAACAATTTTTACGGGGATCAATATAGCGATAGGAATTTTTTTGGGCATTTTCGCACCCTCTATTATTATGAATGGAATATTTGTCGAGACGTAATGATGTTTGCCGGATCATTTATTAAGGACTCACTTGTCGAGGGTGCGGATTATCGACGCCATTAGTCGCGACATCATTGGCACCCAGGAAGATTTTGCGGGTAACCGGAAGAAGCAGCTTTTGAATAAAGACGAGAATCCCCCACGGCCATGAGAAAGCGATTTTGACAAAGTTATATAGAGTAAATTATACTAGAGTAAACATGGAGCATCCAGCACCGATGTGTGTACGACAGCTTCATGTTATCTGTCAGATAATCAATTACCCATCTGAGTATAAAACGTCATTCTTGTATCTTTTTCAATCAGTGCGTCATTTGAATTTATTTTTTTAACGCAATTTCATGCTAATGGGGAAATGTGATGGAATTTCGTGTCGATCCTGAAACAACTGATGGAGGATCCTCACAAATTTACTCTTCTATGTCACAATGTAGGAATTAATTGAAGAACTCTACAAAAGCTATCAAAGTACAGTCCCACTGAAAGCCTAATATTTTGATACGGATTACCAGGGGGAAATAATAATTTCAGGAATTTGGTCGAGTTTTCGAGTTATCGAAATTCCAGTACGATAGCTTCATGTTATCTGTCAGATAATCAATTACCCATCTGAGTATAAAACATCATTCTTGTATCTTTTTCAATCAGTGCGTCATTTGAATTAATTTTTTTAACGCAATTTCGTGCTAATGGGGAAATGTGATGGAATTTCGTGTCGATCCTGAAACAACTGATGGAGGATCCTCACAAATTTACTCTTCTATGACACAATGTAGGAATTAATTGAAGAACTCTACAAAAGCTATCAAAGTATAGTCCCACTGAAAGCCTAATATTTTGATACGGATTACCAGGGGGAAATAATAATTTCAGGAATTTGGTCGAGTTTTCGAGTTATCGAAATTCCAGTACGATAGCTTCATGTTATCTGTCAGATAATCAATTACCCATCTGAGTATAAAACATCATTCTTGTATCTTTTTCAATCAGTGCGTCATTTGAATTTATTTTTTTAACGCAATTTCGTGCTAATGGGGAAATGTGATGGAATTTCGTGTCGATCCTGAAACAACTGATGGAGGATCCTCACAAATTTACTCTTCTATGACACAATGTAGGAATTAATTGAAGAACTCTACAAAAGCTATCAAAGTATAGTCCCACTGAAAGCCTAATATTTTGATACGGATTACCAGGGGGAAATAATAATTTCAGGAATTTGGTCGAGTTTTCGAGTTATCGAAATTCCAGTACGATAGCTTCATGTTATCTGTCAGATAATCAATTACCCATCTGAGTATAAAACATCATTCTTGTATCTTTTTCAATCAGTGCGTCATTTGAATTTATTTTTTTAACGCAATTTCGTGCTAATGGGGAAATGTGATGGAATTTCGTGTCGATCCTGAAACAACTGATGGAGGATCCTCACAAATTTACTCTTCTATGACACAATGTAGGAATTAATTGAAGAACTCTACAAAAGCTATCAAAGTATAGTCCCACTGAAAGCCTAATATTTTGATACGGATTACCAGGGGGAAATAATAATTTCAGGAATTTGGTCGAGTTTTCGAGTTATCGAAATTCCAGTACGATAGCTTCATGTTATCTGTCAGATAATCAATTACCCATCTGAGTATAAAACATCATTCTTGTATCTTTTTCAATCAGTGCGTCATTTGAATTTATTTTTTTAACGCAATTTCGTGCTAATGGGGAAATGTGATGGAATTTCGTGTCGATCCTGAAACAACTGATGGAGGATCCTCACAAATTTACTCTTCTATGCCACAGTGTAGGAATGAATTGAAGAACTCTACAAAAGCTATCAAAGTATAGTCCCACTGAAAGCCTAATATTTTGATACGGATTGCCAGGGGGAAATAATAATTTCAGGAATTTGGTCGAGTTATCGAAATTCCAGTGATTCGGAAGCTCGTACATTCGGATGTGCAACGGTTCATCCGTGAAAGCCGCTGAGATTTGGGTACTTTTTTAACATTTCTACATTTTGCGAACCTCTCGTACGTCCCCAACTTTTAGTTCTCGGGAGTATTGATAAGTTCTATATAGCTCGCCCATAGGGAAAAATAAGTATATTAGAAATTTTCCTATAGCTAAAGATATTATCTCAAATTTGGCTCAAAAAATTTATACTCAAGCTTCTTGGTTTTCCCATGTAAAAATTGAAGGGATGAAATATTCACATATTCTTTCAAGCTTTTGCTTCTTTCCTGGATAGAATCGATGACCTCGCAAGAAAACATTGTTAATGTATACCTACACGTGTATATATGTGTATATATGTATGTGATATGGGTATATGTATGAGACCTTTCCACATTTCTTTTCGGAGCCTTGAACTCCCGGGTGTTCCGCCCGGTTATATATACATATATGATATGAAGCAAATTCTTACCCAGCAGGAGCAGCTCGATGAATAATATTCGAGCAACAGCAGAAGGATAATTCTCCGAGTTGTATATGTATGTAGTGTAGAATGGTGTACGAGAGGAGAAGAAGAAGAAGAAGAAGAGAAAGAGAGAGAGAGAGAGAGAGAGAGAGAGAAACAGTGAAAAGATTGTGATAGAACGAAAGAGCGAAGAGAGAAAAGAGTGAGACGTGATGAACAGGTATGCAGCAACGCGGGGCAGCAGGTCCTACTCTCTACTCTACCCAGAAATTAAAGTAAGCAGGTACCACTCTCGGGACTCCCCCGTGCCGCCACGCAGCTTGCTCGGCCGCCTGCAACCATATTTATACGTATTTATATACTTATATACGTACTTATGTATGTATATGTGTGCATGTATGCAGAGAACAGGTTTTAATTTCACGAGGGACCTCGTGTGTAAACCCTGTTCGAAATAACTCCGCATCTTGCATCTCTCTACGTTCATGAGACTTATGAATCGAATTCGAGAGAACAGAGTGGGGACAGAAGAGCAAAAAGGAACAGAGAGCCCAAACGAACGTATTTTCTCCAGATTTTCGGTTATAGCCTACTTTAATCATCTCATAGCGAGCGATTAAGAAATAAAAATATATAATTGACCAATAAAAAAGTTACTTGACACACAGACTTGTTAATTATTTATCCGATGATTTGCTTCTTTGTTTTATCGCAAAGGGGCAACGAGTTTATGCCTTACTCATAAGCAAGCCAAAAAATATGTTCAAAGTAAATATTAATAATTCATGAGATATAATAAAAATCGTAAAAATTCGATGGCCATAACGCGATTAATAAAATATAAAAAAAATAAAATTGTAAATCTGGATTGCAATTGGCAGTACAATAATTTTTATTTATTACTACAATGCTACAAATTACAATATTTTTTATCCACGTTGGAATGATTTCGAGAACTCGGGGGAACATGGATCCGGAAAGAAACTAAAAAAATAATCGACGGCTCCCACGGTCCGATATTTTTTCGTCAGAGCTATTATATAGTCTCTACGCTCGTACAACGCCCGAGGGTGGTGCACACGCTATGTATATATACACTCACAGTCTATGTTCTTGAAAAGCACAGAGGGTTAGAGAGGATTCCTCCGGACCCGATCGTTGCAGAGGATTTTTAAGAGTACTCTCCATCTCGTTCGTGCCTCGCACCCCCGCGGCAATGGGTCCCGCGCGTTTTTGGCATGAAGCAAAACGAGCAGTGCAAACGAAAAAGAGAGCCATCTTTTTCGAGCAGTGCAAATGAAAAAGACCGCTCTCTTTTTCGTTTGCACATGCTCCTTTGAAAGAGAAGCAATTTTAGAATTTCGTCGAGACGCGATGATGATGCCTCTCGCGTTTTCTATTTTTCCTCCTTTTTTGTTGGGTCTTTCGGGCCCCGATAAAAAAAAGGAGAGAGAGGGAGAGACACCCTTATTATTATTCTATCAGATGGGTGAATATCTCTCGGTTTCTCATTGTCGAAAATCTTTTGCACTTCTTAACGTCTATAAATGAGCAGAGACATGAAAAAGCATTTGAAAACGGGCAGCTATAGAGCCCCAAAAATCATATGATATGAAAAAAATTATTATTGATTTTTTTTTTCTCTGTATATCTCATGCAAACGAACGTTTTTTCGGTTCAAAAATTTTGCACAATATTTTCCTCGAACATAATTTTGAGAGCTTGAACACTATCGTAAACTGTATATCAGTCCAGGTTTTTCGCTATTTTCCTGGTTCTCGTAGTGGATGTCATGGCAAATACAATACAAGGGGGACCGGTCTGGTGACTGGGCCAGGCTCTCTTTGTGTTACGCGATTATCTCTTAAATAACTATGGACTTATCTGTGGAAACTTATGGACGATTATTAACTGTGGGTATTCTGTGTGTATGATTTAATATCAAGCTTTTAATTATCTGTGAACGCCTCGTAAAATTATTTAATTGACAATAATTTTACTATGTTGGCGTTACATAATTATGCTCAATAGATTTGTTTTTCCAATTGAATGATTGCCATTTCTGGCAAACAAAAAAAAATCGAAAGATGTAACTCGCGATTACAGCGAAACGACAATATATCAGTGACAATTTCAAATCTACCACTGCGGAAACGGGAGAATAACAGGGTAAAGCTTGAAGAAAGATTCAAGAGAGGCAAAACACTCTGTATGTTTATTAAGGTCCACCAGATTCACAGCATATTTATTGTTGCTCATACTTGTACCGGTCCTCCTGCTTTTTGCCGTACACAGTACACAGATGTAGGATTATAAACGCTCGAATGGCGTGTTACCAAAACTCGTTTGTGTTTCATAGCTCTCTGGCAAAATGTTCAATGCTTTCTCTCTCTCTCTCTCTCTCTCTCTCTCTCTCTCTCTCTCTCTCTCTCTCTCTCTCTGTTCTACTCGCGAACGTGAGTACATGGGGAACTGTAAACCCCGTGTGTTTCTCGCCTCCAGGGTTGCTGGTACGCTTGCTCGCCCGCGAATCTCTCTTATTCTCGGGTTGTATGGCTCTCTCTGCTCCATGTGCCAACACGAAACACTGTCTATAGTTACGAATAATACTCGCCGCGTTTACTACGCGAAGAGTTTTGTGTTTTACACGTTACTCCGCCTATGTCTTGGGATATACGAGAGAAAATAAGGGCGGTGGACTGCAAGAGCTAGAGATATTCAAGGTGGCCTCCTGCGAGAGGGCATAGAAAAGCATGCACACGAGGTAAAAAGAAACGTGCCACCGCGAAACGAGGCTCTCTCCTCTTGCGATGCTGCATGTGTATGTGTGTTTGTGGCCCGGAAGCTTGCGGCGTTTTCTGGTTGTGCGCGCAATCCGCACTGCGTATACATATACATATATATATATATATATATATATATATATATATATATATACACTCATACCATCGAGAAACGAGCAAAGAAATTCAACGGGGGAGTTGTGCCCACCCCAAAGCGACTATCGGTGGATATTATACGAGTCTACGTGCTAGACTTGCCGAGAAGCTCTCATTGCTTTTACCTCTATACCCGATTCTTCCACTCTGATATTATCGCCTATATCTTAGTATGTATATGGATATTATACTGTTACATTCGAATATATATAGCCCTGTTAAGAATTTAAAGGACAAACGAGATGTATGCCTGAGCATGTGCACAGATAATTTAATTTTAGAGATAAAAAAAATATTATTTCTGATGAACTGTCACTTTAATCTCGATCCCTCGAATATCCGAATTATTAAATAATTATTTTTTAAACAATAATATCGTTCGTTATGGAAAAATTAATATTTCCATTCATTTTTAATAATTAAAAAAATATTTTACTTTTTTATTCCTTATTATTCAGTTGTAAAATAATTTTGAATGATTATTTATTGCTTGATTGGTATCCAGAAAATAGATGATTCTTGCGAACAATTATGTGGGATAAATGGTCGTGGGATAAGATGCACGTAGTCTCTAGCCTCAAGCGTGGAAAATCGAGATCAGCGAAGAGAATGAAAGAGAGCCGTGCTCCAAAGAGCGCGGTTGTGCGAGTATATATTCGCACACATAAACGGATGTGTACGCGGTTTCGTACTCATCCTGCATCGGAGCTTGCAGTTCTTGCTTACTGCAGTTAGTACTCGCGAGTTTATACGAATGAGAGCACGTGAGACTTTGTACGTAAGTAGAGTGTATACTGCTTGTACATATATGTATATATATGTATATATATATATATATATATATATATATATATATATATATATATACAAGAGAGATATGCGCGTTCAAGAGTTTATACCTCGTCGTTCTCGCCCGGCAGAGTTTTCGTGCAAGAGGTAGAGAAGCACGGATTTACTGTAGATAATATGACTCCATTCCATATGTATACATATACAATATATTTGTAAGCATGTAGTAGTTGATGAGGAAGAGGAAGTTCCAAAGAAGTGGAGAGAAATGGTGAAACTTGCCAAAGCAGAGAAGTGGGAAGTGGAGAAGTATTAACGTGCAAAGTGCGCGTCAATGATATACGCACATTGTCGGCATGGAGCGAAAACGCAAACGCATATATATATATATATATATATATATATATATATATATATATATATATGTGTGTGTGTGTGTCATTCTGCTTACGGGACTGTGGGAATCTCGTGCTCTCGTGGTTGTGCAAATGTGTCTTTTATTTTCGTTACAATGCGAGAGAACAGCCACAGCCACAGCAGCAGCGGCGGCGGCAGAGTAACACCGGTGCTCGCGAAAGGCTAATTATTATCACGGTGTGCGGGCAAACGTGAATATATACGCGCTCTCTGCCCCGGAAACGAGAATTTCGCGTTAGTATATAAATGCATCAAAGAAATTGCTTGTCAACTTGAATTTGATTGTGGGGAAAAAATGTAGATCGAATAAACGTTGATTTATATATATATATAATATTATGTTATGTAAAAGGCAAAGTTGCTTATCCCCCCCCTATCTGCTTAGTCCCTCTCGTTTAATGGGTCTGAGTTTGCTCACTAGCTATGGGAAAGGGCGCAAACCTCCCCAAGTACAAAAACCTACTATAGCAATGTATTATAAATTGTTCACCTTGAAGTTTCTTCTCGGTCTCCCAGAATTTTTGCAGTTCCGTAAAGTATTTGTCCAATATGAAAACCTTGGAGAGGCCCAGGGTGGCCATCTCAGATAATCGTTGAATCTTTTCTCTTTTGCCCTTTGAATTAACGAGTCGATTTTTTTTCTTTTCTTTCTATCGACTCGCCGCTCATCTCGCACTCGCGCATTTTTATTTGTTTCTTTATTTTTCGTTTAAAAAGTCACAACACTTGCAGTGACCCTGTCAATACTCGTACTAACGCGAAAAAGCCCTCTGGATCTCGCGATCCATCGGCTTGACTGTTGGATCTCTCATTTGCCGATTGTATCGAGTATAAGCGCGCTCCAGCATCCACCACGAGGCAAACAGTCTCTCTAGCCCCTTTCTAGATTCTCACGAACTTTACCGGTTGTGAAATTTGATCTCGTATTTTCACCGCAAGATTTCGTAGCTTCCACGATCATTAATGTTGCACAAATTAGCTATTTCTGGGCACCTTCACCGTGCTCCACCCACCGCAAACTTCACTTTAATCCTCTTCCTTCTGCGCACTTGACAACAACAATGACAGCAACAACAACAACAAATGAGCACACGCGTTGAATGTACCGAGAGAGAGGAGAGAGTGAGATGGCAACGTCACTTGGACGTTCGTTCTTCACTCGCTTCTTAATTATAAAAATGTAAAATTCTCTAATTCTGTTTGTTACAAGATAACGGTGGTGTGGAAATTACACGCTCATTTTGTTTGAAAAATAAAAGGTGAACAAAAATTTAAGAACGTCAACGAAGAATGGAAGCAAACAAAAAAAAATGAAGAAGACAGAAAAACAATGTTGGGAAGAAAAATTTCAAGCGTTCGGTCGGCCGGTGAGAGCCGCGAAGATAGTTCGAGAGGCCGCGTAGGACTGGGCGTTATTGTTGGCCGGAGCCCACAGAGTCGAGGCTCACTCGGGGTCCTATCTCTTCTAAGGCATATTCGTCGTGACTCCCGGTGAAACGGTCCAAGAGTTGCCGCACCGAGCACGTGGGTTATGACCGTCAGACTCAAGAACGAGAGTTAGCTCGCAGTGAATATACAGAAAAGAGGCCCTGTCCGGGGTCCGTGGACCCAACAGTAAGAAGTTGGAGAGGGGGCTAAGAGCCTGTGAGTGGCCCAAGAGACGCTTCGCTGCTGCTGCTGCTGCTGCTGTGGATGCTGTGGGGAAATACATCAGGGCCCTGTACAGTCAAGCTTGGCATCTCCGGCTCTGCATCTCCTCGAACACTCGCCGCTTCTCGCTTGCCACTTTCTTTCTCCATACACGCACACACACACACATATAATGTATACCTTTGTCTCCCGTTCTTCACTCTCCGTATGCCAACGTACCGAAGTATCGTAACAGTGCAGAAGAGAGACTGTACACACATGAACTCTGCGGTTTCTCCGCGTATAGGCTCGTGCCAAGATCTGTGTACATCCGGATTTACCTTTGAGCCCTTCTTCTTCTTCTTCTCCTTCTTTTTTTTCTTCTTCTTCTCCACTGCGCCTTTCGCAAATACTCCTTTTTGTTTCCTTTTCTCTTTGCTTTTTTTTCGATCTGTACGCTCACGATAAGACACCAATTCTCGAGGCGTGTTCCATGCTCGAGGAGAAACCGAGAGAGAGAAAAAGTCCGTTTTCTCTGACGCTCTTGGTCGAAGAGATAAAAAAAAAAACGCGAGAGAAGTTTCACAACGGTCGATCAAATATATGCATCTTGAGAATGTATTCTCCCCACGCAGGAGAATTTGTATATAATACGAGACATACGAGAAATAATTGTCCAAGCTCAAAGATTATAATTATTTGGAATTATCGAACTATCTAAGATGGACTAAGGGGAATGAAAAAAAAACGTGGTAAAACGATTATCGTAGCGGAGCTTGGTGAAAAAAACGAAGATACGGCATCGGGAAGAAACGTCCCGGTGGGCCCCCGAACGCCCACCGTGTAATTAATGGCGACGCCCAAAGTCGGCACGCATGCGCCACGAGAGACGCTGCTCGACTATGAGGCCTCTCGAGAGAGCTCAACAAGTTCGTGAGAGAATGGGCCCGTAGGTCCAACACTGAAAAGTGTTGCCGCGGCTTTGAGATGTGAGCACCCCGAGAGACGAGAAAACTCGTTCTCTCGCCTCTTCGGGCTTCGAGGAGTTGTCATGAACGTCGTCTTCAAGGCAAGTTCATATGTTTGTGTGTCTGTGTGTGTGTGTATATATAATATATTATGAATTTATATATCTATATCTCTGAGCTGTTTCATCCTTTGGTCTCGTTCCCCGAGGCCTCGTTCTACCTTATAATTTCGATCTACAGCCGTGAGAGGAATCCAAGATGGCCGGTCCCCGGGCGTCCCCGCGCGTCGTAAACAATACGCGCACGCCCGAAGATAGAGTCTCTTCTCTTTCTGGCTCTCCTTCGACCTTCCTCTCGCTCGTTTTCCATTACCCGTGAATGGCCTAACGTCGTCTTGTTCTTCGTCCTCGCTCTCAAGAGAGCATATCCCGAGAGAACCTTCTTGGGTCTCGGGCCCAGAAGAGAGGCAAGGAGAGGGAAATATAAAACCCACGCTCTCTGCCGCTGAGGCCGACGACCACTGCTTCGATCGGGCACTTTGAGTCTTTTCTCTTTCTTTACGAACTTCTATCTGCCTCTACCGCATCAGCAGCAACTAACAGCGATGCATCTCTTAACCACACGTGGATTAAGATTATTTTCTCTATGAAACCGAGATTGGGACTCACCCTCTCACTCATACTCACAGGGTCCAATTGTTAACGTGCCGCAGTAATTTCTTGCTCATTTTTATCCGAGAAAAAAATTATCGCTATTGTTGTTGTCGTCGAAATGTATGGGAATAGAAAAAAAGATTCGTAGACCAGCATTGAACGGTTCATATATGGCTCTTGGAATGAGCCACCATGCCTAATTGGCTGTACAATGCCGAGAGTCTGGTTTTGTCGCTACGGGCGTTCTGGGGCCCGTTCACCGTCCCCGAGCTACACCCTCGAGTTACGTAACGCTTTGACATCCGCGATACATGTCTGAGGCACTGCAAACAGTGGTCTATGGCAGTGGTCAAAACCGCAGACTCAGGGTGCCTGTTGTTTTCTCTTTAAATCCATGAAAATATCGTGTGACACGCACGTGGATATCGAGTACGCCGCTCGTTTGAGAGAAAAGTTGGAGAATGAATAATAATGAGAATCGAAGAGCACGCGAGATCAACATAACACACGGGGCGGAATTCAAATCCAAGCGATCCCATCGCAGCCCTGTGAGCTCTGTTAAACCGGTTTCTGTCGCGAAGCACCCAATGTACAAGAATCCAGGAACGTCGTAACGTGTGCGTGGGCCCTAATGCCCAGATGAGCTTGAAAGATCGCGAGAATTCAGCCGACAACATCAACGGCGCTGAACCTAAAATCGATGAGGAAGGTATCGGGCCTAAAGTTTAGCGACTGATAGTTCCAGGATATTGTGGAATTGGGCCTTACCGGCCCAGAGATGTAGCTTACCGACGAATGGTGATACAGAAGTTGCTGTTACCAGTGGTAAAAAAGTTATCCCGCATATTGCGGACTTGGCCGGTTCAGTCGATACGAGGGACATTGACGTAAGATCCAAAAGGGGCCTTGCATCAATACTGAAGAAATTTCTTGCGGATTAAAAGATGAAGAATCGCAACAATTTGCGCTATTGCACGAAAAAAAGTTCGAAAATTTATCTTGAGAGCAATCACGCGAAGGGTGAATTAATTTTATTGACAATTTTTATTACAATTCGTGTCCTCGATCGGGAATCATGTTCGACGAGGAATCGAATCGAAATCAGGGCAGGGCGTAGAGAGAATGATGACAGTAGAAAGACGCAAGAGGGGAGAGAAAAGGACGAGAGGGGAACAAGAAAAACGCATCGTCCCTGTGTCACAGCAGGTGACGGATGGGCCACTGAGGCCGTCCAAGGTTCTTAAAGTCCGTTGTTGGGCCTCGGGTTTTCGGGCCCAACACACAGAGCTATCACGATATAGCTCCGCAACTTTTCTCTCTCTCCCTCTCTCTCTCTTTCTCTCCCTGTTTGCGTCTCAACTGCTCCGCATCGTCGCAGGTTCTCTGTCGGCGTGCGAGAGACCGCACAGGGCCGCCACGATGGGCTCGCATTAAACCAGGAAACGCCACAACAACGACGACGACGAAGATTCTCGATGACCAAAAGGGGGTCAATCGTGATCCGACGTATGGTCGTTGTCAACGCTGCTGTGAATCTACGTCGCAGATCCAAACCAAACCAAGTGAAGAAGAAGAAGAAGAAGAAGAAGAAGAAGAAGAAGAAGACGAAGAAGATGAAGGGATGGGAGCAAAAAGTGTAGTCTTCAATTGAAAATAATAATAAAAAAGTATAGACATGAGAGTTGAACGTCCTGTCGAAATATATCTTGCCGCAATATTCTCAATCCTCTCTACCTCTGGAATCTTGGCTCCAAGTTGATTTCTTATTTTGTTTTTTTTTTTTTTTTTCGAGAACAGTTGATATTGTTCAACGGGGCAATAAAGTAACGAGAGGGATAAGAGTGGATCGGACAGGAACGAAGGCTTATAGTGAAGGAAAGTTATAAACTTATTAAACCATTCCCGAAGCTGATCCTTTCGATTAGCCAAGTCAAGCCAAGCCGAGCACATAGCCCATGGTTCATAAATTGACGCATCAAGAAGATTTCATACCGATCATAAAAATAATAAACTGAATTAAGATCGTGTTGCCTAAAACAATGAAGTTCCAGCGAAAATATTTTGAAACATTTTTTTTTTTTAATTTACGAGTCATTTTTCATTCGATCCAATTCTTATCCTTGGAATGTTCTTCCAAGCTGCATAAAATTGTGTCAAGTTTTCGCTCAAAACTACCAAAATGCACTTTTCCAAGTTTCTTAAAAGTCAGTGCAGGGCTGAAGCCCCAGGATCTTGAGATTTCTATAATTTCTTGCTGATGCTCGCAGTCAGCTTTTTTGGTCACTTTACGGCAACCAATGCTTCCCCAATTAGTTGTGCCTTTTTTTTTTTCAACCGAATTAGCTGTATAAAGTCTTAATTTTTTACAGAATACACACACTTGATTAAAGCATTATCGTCCATCCAATACATATCATGTTAGGTTACGTCAGTTAATCGAGTGCAATGCACTGACAGATTACGACCGTGTAGCAACACCATGCTCCTGGCACATTTGACCCTGCGTTCTCCCCTGCTTGTATCTCAAAATTCCCAAAAGTTATTGTACGGGTTACGCCAGCGGAAAAGATTTCATAAGAGGATGAGAGAACACCGCAGGTTCTGTAGCCTCGGACTTTTCGCGGTTTTTGTCTCTTATGTTGGCGGTCAACGCGGCAACGACCGACCGATCTTGTGGACGAATGCGCTCTAACAGTAAGTTGTGCGCTGCTGTGTGCTTGAGAGGATCAGAGAACCCAGCGACACAACTTCTCTCCACCGTCGACGACGACGACGACGATGACGAAAACAACGTGATGAATTCCCTCATCTCACACCAGCCGCGGTTATACCCGCACTGGACCGAATTCTACACCACACCGGGGACGCTCTTCCCCTTTTCTCTGTCACTCGTGACTCTCATCATCTCGACTTTTACTTTGGAACTTGTATATAGAGCACTAAGCTTCTTTACTCTGTGATACCGTTTCTTTTTTTTTGTCCCGATTGTTTATTGACACAGACATTACATGCCGGACTCGTTTTATTTTCTTCGCCGCAGTTTACCAGAAAAAGCCATACCAGCAATAAAAACTTTTTATTAAAGAACAGGAAATCATTTTATGACATATGTAATTATTTTATTCAATGAATATTAAAGGTTGACCAGTTTGTTTCCTCTTCAATTTTCTTTATAATGTATACCTGCATATCTTATAAAATTTTCAATCAAGTATAATTTGGGCATTTTTAAATGTTTTATTTAAATTAATTTGGAAATTTTTAAATGTTTTATTTAAATTAATTTTGAGGGAAATAACTTGATTGATATATTCAAAAATCATTAATTTTTCTCAAGTGTATTTATACTCACAACACTTTTTTCACGAATAGTTTTTTTTTTTTATTACTTTTGTTTTTAAAAAATCACTACGAATGATAACTTATTCGAATATCATGCATCTTCGACTTCTCCAAGACTTTGAAACCCGAAACGTGGATCAACAAAAAATGATTTAATCTCTGTGATACCGTTTCTTTTTTTTGTCCCGATTGTTTATTGACACAGACATTACATGCCGGACTCATTTTATTTTCTTCGCGGCAGCTTACCAGAAAAAGCCATACCAGCAATAAAAACTTTTTATTAAAGAACAGGAAATCATTTTATGACATATGTAATTATTTTATTCAATGAATATTAAAGGTTGACCAGTTTTTTTCCTCTTCAATTTTCTTTATAATGTATACCTGCATATCTTATAAAATTTTCAATCAAGTATAATTTGGAAATTTTTAAATGTTTTATTTAAATTAATTTTGAGGGAAATAACTTGATTGACATGTTCAAAAATTATTAATTTTTCTCAAGTGTATTTATACTCACAACACTTTTTTCACGAATAGTTTTTTTTTTTAATAACTTTTGTTTTTAAAAAATCACTACGAATGATAACTTATTCGAATATCATGCATCCTTCGACTTCTCCAAGACTTTGAAACCCGAAACGTGGATCAACAAAAAATGATTTAATCTCTGCGAGGCCAAGGAAGAGAAGATCCTCTCGAAGCAGAAGAGTCGTACCAGTATGTGTGTCTTATCTTACCGCAGAAAAGCCCGGTAGCATATCGAAGAAGGGACGAAGTGAGAAGAAACCCACGAGCAAGGGTTCGCGTGCCTTTCGCTTGGGTCTTTAACTGCCTGTAGAGCACGACTTCACGCGGCCATATATACAGAGTATCATATATATGTGTGTCTATATATATATATATATATATATATATATATATATATATATGTGTGTGTGTGTATGTGTGTGTGTGCGTGTGTGTGTGGTATAAAGTATATATATGCAGCAGTGCCGAGAGGGCAGCGATGATTCGAAATCAATTAAAAAACTTCTTGCCAGTTGCGGGGGCTGACACGATGCACACGTTGAAATGTGTGAGTAACAAGGTGGCGTTGATCTGATACTAACGTGGTAGGGGTGTCGTTGGAGGTGAGACAAGTCCAAAGGGGTTAAAAGAAAAAAGACGAAAAATAAAAACAATAAAAAAAGAGCGACGAGGATGAGAACGAGCAGCTTGGAGAAGAGCTGCTGGATGTACACGAGAAAGAGAAAGAAGAGAAGGAGATCAGTGTCCACGTGTGTGATAGGTAGCCACTACTGTGCCGGACATACGAGACGAGAGAGGCACACATCGCGGTCGTGGTGGCCACGCAGAGCGACTCCAGTTCACTGGGCTCACCAGAAGGAGCAACAGAGGGAGAGACTATATATATTTCTCTCTCTGTACTGCGACTGGATCGCGTGATTTATATCGGTTTCAACAGTAACCCTTTCCCTTCCTTATTCCTTTCCGCGGTCCGATGTCACCCAGACGGACGAGAGCCCAGCAAAAGTTTCGCTTTGCTGCTTCGAATGTCCCTGCTCTGTCTAAACTCTTCTCTGTCTCCTCTCTCGCCGTTTCCGCGTCTTTCTCTCGAAAAATACACGTACATGTTAAGTACAATTTTTTTCAATAAAAATTATTCTGTCCATTTACGTGCTTCGTATATTGGAGGGTATATTTCATTGGCTATAATTTGAATAGAAGGAATTTATGGTTCAAAGCACTTTTATGTTAAATTTCAAAGCTTCTGGAATAAATATACAGCTGGAATGGCGCAAAGAAGATTTTACTGTTAATTTGTTTGAAAAGCTTGCTGCCCTCCTCTTATTTTCTATTTATTATGGTAACTGGCATTTTTCAATATACTTATACAGATTTATCAATTTTAATAATTCTGTCAACAGTCCTTTTCATGATTTTTCCAACTACGATTCCACTTCTCTGTGACATTATTTTTTCGTAACGACACAGGTATCGTTTTTCTCTTTCTGCGGACACAATTCCTATCATACACTACTCTTTACTGGCTGGTCCTTTAATCAGCTCCTCGTTCCCATCAAGCTCATACACTTGACTCGAGCTTCTCTCTACTTCTCTCCCTCTCTCATTTTCTCTCTCGTTCTTCCGCACAGGCTTCCACTGGTGGTGTAACATTGTAATTGCAAATATAATTCATATCGCACCGTGACGTCTTTCCGGTTTATGTAGCAGGGTCCCTCTCCTCTCTCGCTCTGCGAGGACTGTATAGAGAAACCTCCCGAAGACCAAGAGAGAGAGAGAGAGAGAGAGAGAGAGAGAGAGAGAGAATATGAAAGCGCGAAGGCGAGAAAGAGTAGAGAGGAGATACGGAGCAAGAGAGTGAAATCCGGCGAGGAGGAGGAGAGAAGAGAGAGGTAAAATTATGATTAGAGAACCGAGTCGAATGGCGTCAGGGTGCTTCTTGCAGCCGGCACCCGGGTGCCCTGAGGATGCCGTGTATCTTAGCCTTCTCCCCATCTTCGTCGCCGCCCCCGTCCATACACATACACACACAATCTACTCTCGCGACTGGCACCTTACCCCGTTTAATTAAATTCCCACAGGAAAAGCTCAGAGCGAGCGAGGGAGAGAGAGAGAGAGAGAGAGAGAGGGAGAAAGAGAAAGTGAACGAAGCTGATGGCAATGTGGCTCTCGATTTTTTGCGATACTTAGGCACACGCGCGAGCTCTCCTTCACTCGATCGCTCGCTAGTTCGTTCCCGTTTGGCGATCTTTCCATCTTTCTCTTTCTCTCGCGCGAGCTCATGCACGAGCGATCGCTAATTGACGGATGAATTAATTAGCCAGGAGGTGATCGATCGGGCACGGCGACTTGGACCCGTCTCTCGCACACAGTTTGCTCACTATCTTGCGCCGTGCACTCTTTATATTTTTCTTTTTACTTCTGTCCCGACGCGAGACGAATTTATTTACTGGTGTATATATATATATATATATCAGGTATATATGTGCTTGTTTCCAGACGAACGTGTCTATGTTTCTAATGAATTCATGAAGAAAACAATAAAATTTTATTTCCTACTCAACTGATTGCCTATATATTTTTCATTTCACGTTCTTTTACATAGTTTCTTATTTCACTTGATATGTAATCTTTAATTAATTTATCTCAATTCTCATCCTCATCAACTGAGAGAAAAACTTTGGAAAAATCATTGTCTCATATACCAGCTATACGAATTTCGATTCTATTGTGCCGTTGATATGCAGAAACATGGAGAGGCTTGAGAAGTATTTCAAACTACAGAACAACTACTAGAAAATAATAACATTTTATTTCCTACTCAACTGGTTGCCTATATATTTTTCATTTCACGTTTTTTTACATAGTTTCTTATTTCACTTGATATGTAATCTTTAATTAATTTATCTCAATTCTCCTCCTCATCAACTGAGAGAAACACTTTGGAAAAATCATTGTCTCATATACCAGCTATACGAATTTCGCTTCTATTGTGCCGTTGATATGCAGAAACATGGAGAGGCTTGAGAGTATTTCAAACTACAGAACAACTACTAGAAAACAATAAAATTTTATTTCCTACTCAACTGACTGCCTATATATTTTTCATTTCACGTTCTTTTACATAGTTTCTTATTTCACTTGATATGTAATCTTTAATTAATTTATTTCAATTCTCCTCGTCATCAACTGAGAGAAAAACTTTGGAGAAATAATTCCCTCATATACCAGCTATACGAATTTCGCTTCGATTGTGCCGTTGATATGCAGAAACATGGAGAGGCTTGAGAGTATTTCAAACTACAGAACAACTACTAGAAAACAATAAAAATTTATTTCCTACTCAACTGACTGCCTATATATTTTTCATTTCACGTTTTTTTACATAGTTTCTTATTTCACTTGATATGTAATCTTTAATTAATTTATCTCAATTCTCCTCGTCATCAACTGAGAGAAAAACTTTGGAAAAATCATTGTCTCATATACCAGCTATACGAATTTCGCTTCTATTGTGCCGTTGATATGCAGAAACATGGAGAGGCTTGAGAGTATTTCAAACTACAGAACAACTACTAGAAAATAATAACATTTTATTTCCTACTCAACTGGTTGCCTATATATTTTTCATTTCACGTTTTTTTACATAGTTTCTTATTTCACTTGATATGTAATCTTTAATTAATTTATTTCAATTCTCCTCGTCATCAACTGAGAGAAAAACTTTGGAAAAATCATTGTCTCATATAACAGCTATACGAATTTCGCTTCTATTGTGCCGTTGATATGCAGAAACATGGAGAGGCTTGAGAGTATTTCAAACTACCGATTTCCTGGTATCCCCAAACAACTAGAAGAAATGCCGAAAGTTTTAGCTCTCTCGCAAGCTCCGAAGAGCGCACAGCCTGTGGCGTTAATTGAAACGCGCTTAGTCAACGCGTTTATACCATCTCCTCATCCTCGTTTAACCCTCGGTTCTTCCACTAGAGACTCTAGCGCATGGGCTGTCCTCGTTCAACGACAATTTCCACAATGAAGCAGAGTTAGAGAGAAAAGAGGGCCAGTCTCACGTGTGTAGAACGCACACGTAGATTCAACACCACGCGATTCTCTAGGGTATTCATACACAGTGATCCAGAACTGAGACAAATTTCTCATAGCTCCATGACTAGCGTGAAAAACCGATAATATATCGATTTTTGCAAGATCATTATCTATTTTTCATTTCACTTAGTCTTAGTCTTCCAGTCATTAATTATCCAAATTGACTAATCAAAGCTCGTCAAGTGATCGAACAGATGAATTACTGCATAGTTGGAATCAAGTTTCGTGAATGTTGAGTACAAGCTGAGTACAATAATCGGTATACGCGTGATATACAAATTATATAAGAACAGCATGTACACGGGGCTCAATTTAAACTCAATTTATGCACTGCCGAATGTGTACTTAACATGTACTCAACATCTGGACAAGTCAACTTATACTCGATTATGAGCTAACTTTTACTTGTAATTTTTTGCACAAATCATGGACTCAGCCTCGGAATTGATTGAATTATAAATGATCCTGTATAATACAGAGGGCTCGGGCATGAGGAGGGTGTGATCGCGGGTGCCGTAATGAGGATCGCTCTGGCACTAACCCGGAATAAATTCTCATTTGCCTCTCCCAGTACCGTGCATACACTCACGTCTCTCAGTCCTCTCATTCTCACTCTGCCTACATTAATTGATTAGCCACAAGAGTATACACCATCATGGTGCGGAAGAGCGCATATATATATATATATATATATATATATATATATATATATATATAGAGAGAGACAGAGAGAGAGAGAGAGGCAAAGTCAGAAAATGAGTGTCTGTCCGCAATGCACGCAATAACGTATCCAAAATGATGCACGAAAGCGTGTATATATATATAAATGCGTGACAGATTCTCCAGAATAAACCATAAGGGATTTCGCTCTCGCGACATACCTACACGACGTCACACCATGTACGATATTACCGAGAGTTCCCCATATAGTAATACACGTCATTACACACAGCTTACATCTATATGTACAAAAAAATACACAGCACAGAGAGATTTAACTTGCTCGCAGTTTTACACACGTGGGTATTTTGCGCATTTAATTGCATGTACTCGCGACGCGAACGAAATTATGAAATTCATTTTCTGCCCTTTTGCCATATCACGCTCTCCCTTTTTCTCTCTCTCTCTTTCTCTCTCCCACTCGGTGTATAATTAACGGAAAATTATAAACGCATGAAAATAAGCACGCGGTAGAGGGCTACATAGAAATATAGATATATATATATAGCTCCTCTCACACCAGTAATAAATATTAAATGACTAGCCCGTCAGGCATCAGTGTTGCGTGTGTTTGTACAGCGTTTGGCAACTCGTAAATCGTTCACGCGAAATGACCACGGATGTTATATGTATATCTTACGAATGGGAGGGATATAACGGGAAAGCAAACTTTGGTACTTGCATATATCTGTCTATATATGTATTAAACTCTCTGTATAGTCTATATATATATATCAATCGTCCCTGCTTGGTGTTCAGGGTGTTTGCCCTTTGCGTTTTGCCCTGTTTGGCCATGTTTTTTCACTCGTAGTACCAAATGTTTGCATAAAAAATGCAACTAAAGGCCAGAGGGCGCGGCAATGCAAATTTATGTAAACCACACAGTGGCAGATATCTCTCGGTATATTTACTACCCAGCTGTAACGTAGAGATGAGAAGGGGGATGTGATACTCGAGATGCCGGTAGAAAATACCATAGAGAGAGAGAGAGAGTGAGAGAGACAGCAAACGCTGCGGGGGTGTAGCAGGACGCATAAATACCTCTCGCGACTACCTTATGAGCGTTGGAATCTGCGTTACGGTATAAATACACACACATTTATTTTGTATCCATATGTGTATACACATATATATATATACACAGGTATAGACGGTATACACGCATATGCAGCCACCAGGGGCAAAACATTCGTGTTCATACTTTGTTAACGTTTGTACAAGAGACAAGAGAGCGAGACTCATAAGTGAGCAATCGCTGTATACATAATATTGCTTCATTCTCATATATAACGCTTGTACAATGCCATCAGGTAAATAGTTATGTTACGGCTTCATACGACATATGGGGCGGGTGAAACTACAGATCGGGGCAGCAATTTCATTGTTTTATTTCTTTAAAATCTTATGAGCACTTTTCACGCGTTATTGCCAAATTTTAATGGCAATGATTTTTTTTTTCATACAATTTTTCTTTCTCACTGATTCCTGCGGATATTTTTGCCTTCTTTAAAAATATACATGACTCTGCTAGAGCAGGCTAGCAAATTTCCAAGATGCTTTATCTGTATAATAACCATTGCTGGCTTATTAATAATGCGATAAAAATGGCAGACTCGAAATCAATGAAAAATGAATCGAATTATTAGTCAAAAAAATTCAGTCAAAAATAGCTCAACAAGCTTGTAAAGTTTAAATATTTCGATACACAGGATTCTTCAAACATTAAATTTTTACGTGATTGAATTGCGATAAAATTGGCAGACCCGAAATCAATGAAAAAGGAATCAAATTATTAGTCAAAAAAATTCAGTCAAAAATAGCTCAACAAGCTTGAAAAGTTGAAATATTTCAATACACAGGATTCTTCAAACATTTAATTTTCACGTGATTGGAAAATTAATGCTAGCTTGAAATGAATTAAATAATGAAACTCTCGAAATGTTAAATTTTGAAGGCGTAAATTCATATTCTCGCTGACGTTCCCTTACACACCAAGTACACAGTTTATATAATGATACGTACATACGTCATACTAGGCTGCAGCTCGTATGGTTGCAGCGTCCCATGTATATATATATATATATACGTGTGTGTGTGCGTATAAGTGTGCATATGTATCTTACGTACACTTTCTCAGCTTACACAGAATGCACATAACAGAGAGAGAGAGAGAGCATAGCTCGGGTGATAACTCAACCACCGAGCTGTAATTATCAAACTGGGTAATTGTTAATTATTGCTCCATTGTTGGCAGTGGTGGAGTAATTAACGCGTTTGTACGACTTGCCGACAGAATTTTACAACCCCCCTATTTGCTTGTGTACATCATACAGCCTTGTCTCACGCGATTTCAACGATTGATTAAGACTCGTGGTGTATTTCGACTCGTAACGGGAAATTTTTCGAGAAATAAATCAACGAGAATAGAAATAGATCGGTTGTTCAAGAGATTTTGCATCCCCTCAATGATTTTCCCAAGAGATTCGACGTTCACAAAGGGGTGTGAGAAATACATGTGTGTAAAGATGCTATAATTATGGAACGATTTCAAACGGAGATTAGAACGTGAGATGACCGATAATTATGCTTATGAAAGGTCACATTTTTGTAAGTAATGAGAATGAATAAAAAATTGAAGTGCACCGCCCGGGAATCGAACCCGGGTCGCAAGGATGGGAATCTTGCATGATACCACTACACCAGCGGTGCCATTGAGACGCTTTTCCAACTGTCCTGCTCATAAAACGTAAATCTATATACGTATATATATATATATATGTTTGTTTAATTAAGCAAACCTTTTAACTCACATTGACGATCTCTTTGATCAATATTGATTGGAAACTGAGAAAAGAGAATAAATCAAACTTGTAGTCCTTCGAACTCAAAAGCAATTATATACCATTGAATCCCAGGAAGGGTACGGTTACAGTCCTTTCGCTATGAAGCCTCCTTGCTGCTACTTCGTAATTTATTATGTAAATATTTCAAAATGTTTGATAGATAAATGGGCGGCGTTCTTCAGGGTGCTGGAAATAAAATACTACCCTCTTAGCCATCGAAGGGTTCATTGGAAAATGCTTCAAGCCAGTGATGAGCGAAAAAGTGGAAGGTATGAATAAAACTTACGTTTGAAGATCGTAACTCTCTCTATTTGGTCTTTTCAGTCTAGGAAAAATTATTTTTCTTAAACAAAATACATTATTAATTGCAAATTCGTTTCATTCAATCAAAATAAATTTAATATTTCATTCAATGTCCAAACCGAAGATTAATTTTTGTCTCAGTGTATCGTGAGATTGTGAACTCTCGGATGGCGAAGAATCATAAAACTCTACGTGTAATGATTTTTAATTATAACGATTACGAATGAAAAACAAATCGATCGAATTGAGAATTCGAAAAGACACGTTACATAAAATACGGAAGTGGCTTTGGCCTTTTATATACATATTTTACTGCATATATACGTACATAACTGAGAGCACATCAGCGCTTATCATGTTTTATTTATCAAGCTGCAGGCGTAACGTCGCGCGTCGTCCAAGCGCTGAAGCACACACCGGTAAGGCCCCCATCCTCACCGAGACAGAAACGACAAAAAAACGTGAATGATATGTAAGAAAGAAAAGGAAGCGAAGTATAGCATAAAACACGATCTCGCGCCCCCTCTCACAGCATATATATATATATATATATTTATACACGTATACCTCCGTGATTTATGGATACAACACCTGACGTGGTCGTTCAGTTCGTTTTGCGGCATTCGGGCTTGAGTTGGCAGAACGTTCCGCCTCGTTTTTTTTTTTTTCCTGCTCTTCTTTCTCCGCGAGAAACTCTTACGCGTGGACACTCTCGCTCCTTTCGCTTATGTACCACTTGGGTTTGATGGTCCATACGTGTGGCTCATCGGTAATGCCCCGGTCATTACGGGAAGCGGCAGCAGCCGATGGCAAAATGTAACGTCCATGAAACTATGGACAACACTATTTCTCATGCTTGATAAATTCCAATGAGATTTTTCTGGGACACGAGGAATATTGGAAATTCCTTCTTCACAGAGCTCTTCGGCGGCGCTTCCGGTAAATCATGACTCATCGATTATATCACACAGTTGGGACTCGAGGCCCAAATCGGTAGATGAAAGCACGAACTTGAGTGCAAACTTAATTTTGTGCTGTCATCTCGGATAAACTTGAGCATAACTTTATTATAAACTTAATTATCAACTCTCGATATTATAAAGCAATATTGCCTCCAAATTATTTTCAATCAATCAAAAAGCATATAATTTGCGTATTTTTTCGACAAATAAAATAATTAATGATTGTTTTATCGCGGAATTATGTTCAGTCGTTTTCTTTGAAATGTTACCGATCTGATGATGGAAATGTGTACTGTATATATATATATATAGACGGTTAACATTTATATTGGGAAATTAATATAAATGTACAGAATATTTTTTTACACGGATAAATTGAATTTTATAAAAATAAAAAATTGCACATCGCTTTGCCCTGAAAAGAAAATAATTTGCAATATTTGCTAGTCATTTTTCGAGCAAATTTTATTAATTTTAATTGCTGTTCGTTGGAGTTTTTAATTAGGAAATGAATTTCATTTGCGCGTACAGCTGCCGTTTTTTAATATAATTATATAATTATATTTTCAATGTCAACCGTGTCAACCATGTTGTAATTTCAACATTTCAATATCCACATTTAATACATAAAATTTAATATTAATATATTACTTTTCCGATTCTCTGCACAGAAATTTCAATTTTCTACATCAACTTTGTGAATTCTCAATGTCAGTTACGTTATTGTTCATACACATTGATAAAAATTTTACGTACAATTATGTTAATTTATACAAACACTTTAATAGTGTTCGTGAATGCATTTTCGAAAAGATCAAGGAAAGCTCTTCTCGATTACGAACATACGGGATATCAAGCATACTCTTGCATATAAAATAAAAATGACGCTTTTATATTCCTCCGACTCTACATAACAGGATAGTAGTGTGGGTGACTGCAATCAAAAGATTGACGTTGAAATCCGATTAATCCGAGGTGGATTAACTTCGTGGGTGTATTGAGGCAAAAGATTTTAATCGGGGACAGAGCTTCAATTTAAGCTGTGGCCACAAAACTCCTCCGTCTCTCATCTGTCTCTCTCTCTCTCTCTCTCTCATCATTCTTTTTACTCCCTTTCATCATATCGTTCTTTTTTCTCATGAGAAGCTACCCTTCCATCAGGATCGTGAATACCCGAGGGAAGTTTTCCACCAAGAGAACGTTCAGGCGATGTTATATCAAAAGCGATATCGCGTATAAAATGGCGTTCTTCGACCAAGTGTTCTTCTCAATCGACCTCTGCGCAACCATTTTTTTTTTGCCATATTTTTTTAATCCCCCGTGAGAATATCGAGAACGAGATATTACAGAGGGACAAATAATTAGCTGCTTTAATCGCACAGCTGTGTCGTACTATCTCAATGTTGATGGGTAGTTGAAAAATGTGCTGTCCCAGCTCGGATATCCCGGAGGCGTCTGATAGCTAAGGACGACTGTCACCCCTGCAAAGCTTTTTTGCGGCTGTGCGTCGAGTTATATTCATATACAAGAGGAAATCTACAGGTTTTTAAAAAAGTGGAAAACTTCAGCCTTTCCAAAAAAAATCACCACCACATCAACATTTCATAATCAAAAAGTTGTGTATGCAATTTTTTGCAACAAAAAAAAAATCGCCAGCCTTTTTTGAGGTACAACTAATATCAAAATGAGCTGACTTATTTTTCCAATTTCCACACGTCGAAAACTGTGTAGCCCTCCAAGATACGTTTGCTTAATAAAAATTATGGTTTAGCATGAACTTATGTACAACATTTATTTTTTTCCAAAAATAATCTGAAGATCTGTTTCGATCGAAAATAGGCGTTAATATATTTTTCGACCGATATGTCACGTTTGATTTTGCTCTTTCGCAGAGTGCAAGGCCACATAGCATCTCTGATCGAAATTCAATACGAATCGCTCGAAGTAAGATAAGGTGTTAGAGATGAATAACATTCAGAAATATGTAATCTTGAGTCAGAGCTATTTTTACTCAAGTAATATCATATTTTCATCCCTGTGCCAAGTTTGTTTGTTCTTGAGCCAATCACAAAAAATACTAGTTTCAAGGATAATTATTCGAGTGGCCATTTTGATCTTTATTATTTTATACTGGTAGAGATCTGAAAAAAGTCAGCAAAATGAAGAATAAAAATCCTCTTACAATTATCATAAAGTGAATAAATATTCAAAGGACTCCATCATAGTTAAATATTACATTTTATATTGTATTTTTCGAATGTTTAACTTCTATTGTCAGTAAATAACTACGTAATTTTTACTGAACCCATAAAAATGCTGTGCACCATAGTTAGAAAAATGTGAAAGGGTGGAACAAGATTGAAAAATATTTAGAGGACACCACCTGAGTTTGAAATGATGGTATATTTATTTATTGTCGTAATTGTGTGTATATTTTTACATTATTTTCCGCCATTTATTAATATATAACATTGTAATGTTTATGTGGCAGTTACACAAAATAATAAGGAAAAGATTCCGAAGTGTGAAAGAGATTGAACAGCACAAGGACTTCACTACAGGTAATCGGTACAGCACAAACTTCGTTAGTGCACGTTTCCTGTACTTAGTCTAATCTCGGAGGAGATCTTAAGAGCATGGCAATAGGATAATGCCAAAGGAGCTTAAGCGCTAACTTGCCGAATTTTCGAATTTTCACTGCCGACACTGCCAGTAGTGCGTACTGAGTAAAAATAAATAAAGTTCAATGAAACAAAATCCAATAGAATAAAATAATTTTTTATTTGTATATAAATAATTCATTTAAATACAAAAGTGAAAATACAAGTAAAAATGATTGAATGACCAAAAGAATCAGCATAAAAACTCGAACCCTTGACACTTTTATATAATAGGCGAATTATCTCCATGTGATGCCTCATAGAATTCCCTCCACATATATACATCAATCTTATCCATACCAACATAAATTATCGAATGACATATGTATAAGTACTTGAAAGGTAGACTCCTCGAAATATTTCCTAAAGTTGTTGCACCCTTTGCGTGAGGAAATTTCTCGAAATTGATAATAAAACCCAAACTATACCTGCTGTAGCTTTTTCTCGATATACTTTTGCGATATATATATACAGTACCCATATCAGAAGTATTTTAGAGTCCGTTAACCGGACGACGAGTGCGCACGCGCGAGAAATAGGCCTATATAGTGAATCGGCCCCGTATAATTAGTAATGACCGGGGTGGTAACGAACCATCTATTATGGCGTCTACCGAACGTTAATTAGGTTGCTCGCTTGATTTATTGCGATACCCGAGAAATAGTTAGTATAGTCGTGTCTGTGTGCGCTCTAAACTCTGTTGCGCTGTTCCTGCTGCGGATGCTGTTCCAAAGTACGCAGAGAGAAAGAGAGAGGGAGAGAGAGACAGAGAGAGAGAGAGAGACGGAAAATCACACACGGAATAGAAGCATGTACAACGATGAGAGAAGCCAAGTCTGTCTTCTCGCTTAGAGCTCTCGGGTAATCTCTCGCCCATCGGCCACACAGAGTATATATATCCATATCCGTTTCAGTGACTTATAGCGCTTGTGTTTGGCCCTACGTACGCGCGGATTTTCCCGTCTACGATCCAGTAATATCCTCAGCAGTTACCACATATATGCATATATATATACATATGTATCTCGATCTAACCCTTTCAAAGAGATCCCATAAAGCATCATCCCCGAGCGAAATTCGATGCCAGAGCATGCGCGCTCAAGCGGGGTGACCAGTGGATCTCGCGATCTCACTCGATATATACATATATGTCTATTATATAATATGTTTCTATAATATAAAAATATCTCGCCGCCTCCGCCGTCGTATACAAGAATAGAGGGAGGTGGTCCAATAATGGAGACAGGGACTCCTCAATAAGAATACCATTTGGATGGTGGTCAGCGATAGGGCCGAAAGAAGAAAAGAGAAATCGACTAGAGAGAAGAGCACTGATAGGCCCCCTAGTATATATATATATATATATATATATATACGGAACTTCGCATACTTGGATGCACTCTCGATGCTAAGTCTCTCTCGGAAACCTCCCGTTCTCCTCATCATCCCGGTCTCGACGATTGCCAGAACCGATATTCGTATCCGGTATAAGCCCTACCTAAGCCCTTCCCTTATGTATCTCGACAAACTAATGGATATTCTTATATGCATTATAGTTATCCATATACGTAATATGTTGGAAAACTATAGACGGTTATAAGCGAAAGTGAATAAGTGGGGAAAAAAAAACTTGAAAATATAACGATTTTTCTTCATGACATATGACATTTTCTTCATGACGTATGACATTTTTCTTATTGAGAATATATATATAGTCATTTCTTGTAAGGCTGAAAATTTCTCATTTTTTGCATCTACAAATCGTTTTACATTGAAGAAAGAAAAAACTGATCGTAATCTTGAGATGAAAAAAATCTACGAATTAATAAAGAAACTTTTTTTCATAATAATACTTTTTTAGCAAATCGATATCCGGTATAAGCCCTACCTTAGTCCTTCCCTTATGTCTCTCGACAAACTAATGGATATTCTTATATGCATTATAGTTATCCATATACGTAATATGTTGGAAAACTATAGACGGTTATAAGCGAAAGTAAATAAGTGGAAAAAAAAAACTACAAAAATATAAAGATTTTTCTTCATTTTAGTATGAAATTTTTCTTATTGAGAATATATAGTAATTTCTTGTAAAGCTGAAAAGTTCTAATTTTTTGCATCCACAAATCGTTTTACATTAAAGGAAGAAAAAACTGATCGTAATATTGAGATGAAAAAAATCTACGAATTAATAAAAAAAACTTTTTTTCATAATAATATTTTTTTAGCAAATTAATTATGAAAGAATTTTTTTAGTATAAATATCCGTTAAATCCATAATCGGTTAGATAGATGCTTCTAAACTCACCAGAGCCATACTTGGTAGAGGTTCTCTGCAGCAGCCACGTTTGAAGGGCGAGTCTCTCGCGATGCCTGCAGAAGAATTCTGGTCTGATACCGTAACGTTTGAGAAAATCGTCGCACTTGCGAAAAGCCGCGAGTGCTTTGGCAGCCTCGATCTCGTCGAATTCGTCGGCGAGATGATTCTTCGGAGACGTAGATGAGGCTCGTCTTGATGACGATGACGACGATGACGATCTCTCCTCGTACGTCTCGTCTGGCAGTAACATCACCATTTTTAATGTTTTATCACAATCACTCTCGTCGTCTGATGAACTCTCTTCGTAGCACTCTACATTCTCGCTCGATACCCGCTCTCGTCCAATGCACATATTAAATCGTGTACGAATTTTATTATGTCTTTTTATCACGAGCAATAAATTATTATTTTTTTTAAGCTCATTAACCTCAAAAATGAAATTTACCACTCAGTGGTGGCCATTCAGCAAACAAACTTTCCATATATGACACTCGATAGGAAAAAATGTCAAAAATCACTCATAAATCTCGTCAATCCAGTTAGAGTTAATAGCTGTTATATATATATATGAAATATTCGAAAATGCTGAACGTGCAGATGGCAAAATTCTCGAGATCAATATCCTTTTTTGTCGTCGAGTGCTCTTGCAAGAACGGTGTCGATATTACTCGTGCATTATAAAAACATCACTATATAAATTTACTGCATATACGTCCCGAGAGGTATCAATTTTCACCGAGGCATCGGATTTTCATTCACCGCAAATTCTCCCTGTAACATCAATAAATATGCAGGCATAAAAAATCAAAGAAAAAAAAATAGATTACAATATAAAAATGAATTTTATACAATAAAAATGTAACAAAATTATGGTTGAAAAATCGGCAGCAAAAATACACTCATAATTCGTTTCGAAGTTCTCCACCGTTTCTCGTGAGATTTCTGATCTTAGAGGCCATCTCGTTATCGGAACACGAGCCAGAGTCTGTGCTTTAGCTTTTTCTCCTTCAGATTTTACGACATTTTTATAAACCCTTTCAAGATAGGGCCGAGCACTGTGGTATAAATGAGTACTTGAGTATGCATGTGCCTGTGTGCGTGTGTGCATGTGTCTATGTATGTGGTGTCTCTTGACGCAAAAACATAAACAAATGTCTGCTCAAGCGCTCGGGAATATATTCGAAATTATCCGGGAGATCGAAGAAAGACGTGTGAGAGATCGATGATTTGCCTAAAGAAACAGGTTATACGTGTACTCGCGGTTCTCGGATAAATAATAATCGATCGAAAGAAGCTCAATTGAACGAGTGAGCCCAACACGATTGAGTAGGCGAGATCGTCCTTCCCGATCTGATGTTTCTCACTCTCTCTCTCTCTCTCTCTCTTCTTTATCTATCTATCGCATCTATAGGAAATTTTCTCATATGTGTTGTACATTACACAGGCTACCGAGTCATTCATAATTGATACTCTACCAAATTCAGCTAATTGCTCACACTGACTGAAAAATCAAGGATTTCGAGCTTATAGACCATCTGTGTTGATGAACGATCCAAGTTGCCCAATTGGAAAGGAATCATAGCGTGACATTTTCTGATTCCCAAAGTTGTACTCACAAGTTGTACTCACTTTTCTATCAACTGGTGATTGATCGGTTCTATCATTTTTTTACATGTTTTTGGACAACTGAAACGTAAAAGTCATCGAGCAATGCTTAGCTGCGTTTTGATTTGTGATTCTTCGTTACTCAAAAACTACTTAATGCAGGCAATTTTTTTAAAGTCCTTGGAGTGCTCTCAGCTATGAATCACACTGTATATATGTCTCTGTATTAGAGATCTTGTGCGTGACTGGCTGTGTATAATCCTGTCCACTGCTTTAATCCCGGATAGTCTTTACGGCTTTGGTCCTCCACATCTCTCTCTCTCTCTCTCTCTCTCTCTCTCTCTCTCTCTCTCTCTCTCTCTCTCTCTCTCTCTCTCTCTCTCTCTCTCTCTCTCTTTCTCTCTCCCGCTTTCCCATCGCATGATATAACACGGCAGTCTAGAACATTAATTAACAATAACACGCCGTAGCCGATTTGGCTCGGAAGGCGAGAGAGCGGTGCGGTAAAGAATCGCGACAAGGTCCGAGAAATGAGAGAGAAAAGAGAAAGACTAGTATAAAAGAGAGAGCGAGAGAGAGAGAGAGAGAGAGAGAGAGAGCGAAGGAGACAGAGAGAGATGGTCTCGGTAGCGTTCACGAGTTGACGATCTCCCAGCACGCGATATCCCGCATTCTGTGGTAGACGGAGAGACGAGACTCCGCTAATTAATCGACCTTAATCGTCGATAAAGTGCGAGCATTGTCGAGAGCTCTCCTCGCGGTTCTCTCGGGCGCACTTCACCATCGCGTTGACGTCTACCTGAGACTTCGAGGGGTGGATCAGAATCAGCCGGGAGAGAGTGCAGAGAACTTGGCTATAAGTGGTTATATATATTTTTTGCATACATATACACATAGTGAGTTGCGAAGAGAGACAAGCAGCCACCCACGAAGAATCACAAGTGGTCGTCTCGAGGAACGAAAAATATGTATAAATAGAATAAGAAGAATTCACGATTCCCTGATGGCGAGCCGATACGCTCGATCGACTCCCCGCGACCGATCCCGTTGCTTAAAGCAATGCATTACCACAGCCATCAGATTTCCTGCAACAATTGCTTTTGCCTCTTAACCAACCTGAAAATTGGTTTAAATTTAATATTCTCGTAGCTCAGCACCAAATACTCAATTGAGAAGAAAAACCATACATGTGAAGCGTGTCAAATTTTTTTGTTTTTTATAAAAAGCCTCTAAATGTGTAAGAAACATTAAATTACTGAAAACTTGTTCTAAAAATCCTCGAGATATGGAAAAATATTAAAATTTTTTAAAGAGACCTTTTGAATTTATATTTTAACCATCTTGACTGCATTTATGATAAAGAACTCCTCTTCTGTATTATCGTACACGGAACCGTTTTGTCGACGAAACTAACGGTTTTTTCAACCACTCACGCCTATTTTATTTATAAATTCTTACTATCTCATCGATAACGGTCACTGATTCCTATATTCTTCGCAATATTTTGCACAAAATAATAATGCAGGTGCACGAGAAACGGTATAAAACCTTCAAGATAAATATTTTCGTTACGATCCGTTTGCTCTCCCAAGATCATATCTGGATATTATATATTTATATCTCTTTGGATCATCAAATTCATCATCCAAAGAGATTTATCTCCCTAATTAGATTTAAAAAATGTTTCACTTATTTTCCAAAGATAGAGAACTGTGATACAGCTCCAAAGCCAGGATTTTAAAACTGGTACGAGGACCATTGAATAACCAAATAGAGTTTAGAGGTTCTCGAATTTCCTCACCGTTATTGATCTTATCGCTCTCAATCCCCGAGATTTTTGACACGAGAATCTCATTTTTAACATATACCGAACACATGAGCGCGTTAATAATTTGCCTAGACGTGAGGAAGATTCTCATCGAAAAATTACGGAACACGGAATTTAATTCGTTAATTAAAAATAATTTTATCATCAAATAATGAAGATGAATTATGATGAAATAAATGAATAAACATTACAACGATTTTTCGGAAAGTTCAGAATATATGAGAATAATTATCATCTTGCCTTAACTTTCGTTATCAACAATCATTTGTCATTATTGTTGTTATCATTATTATATTTTGAATATTTCTCCGTAAGAATTATTTACCCAGCACGTCTGAGCCATACGACGGGGATGAAAAATTGTGTGTGCGATAGAGTGTGGACTCGGAGAACCAAAAAATTTGAATATTCATTCGAGAGTCTCTCGCTTTTGCTCGCCCCCCCCTTCTCTCTCTCTCTCGCTCTCTCTCTCTCGCTCTCTCTCTCTCTCTCTCTCTCTCCCGATATACGTATAGTGTCATGCTTGTATCCGTTCGTTGCTTGATGCTTCTTCTATGCTGCCTGGCAATGCACCGACGGTCATTAAAATTCGCCTCGGAACATGGAACGCACCTTTTGATACTCGTCAACTTATGACTTCACCGTCCGCTCGTCCGTAAATTTAATATCGTAACGCACACAAAACTCTCACTATGTATGTGTATACGCATTTGCTGTACTTTCTACGTGTAGTAGGGGGTGCGAGTTTTCAGCTAAAAGATATTTTTCCAGTTATATATCCACGACTATATACATCAGTCTACTCATAAATATGAAAGTTTTATAAAAATATTTTTCAACATTGATATAGCTATATTATACGAAGCTATAGCTAGACGTGATTTTTTTGTTCCCCATATCAACATTTTTTCCTGATTCGCCTTACGATCGTTTCCAGAGCAAAATGTTTATGCATTTTTTAAAACCTCTCCCTCTCTCTCTCTTTCTCAATATTTCGAACGCGAACTGCTAATAAATAGATAATTCGCGTACATTTTTCGGCCACTGACCATTTTGACGTTGAAAGATAACAGACATTTTTATGAAAATCTATGAAAATGGATTTTAATACCTCTCTCTCTCTCTCTCCCTCTTTCTCAATATTTCGAACGCGAGCTGCTAATAAATAGATAATTCGCGTACATTTTTCGGCCACTGATCATTTTGACGTTGAAAGATAACAGACATTTTTGTAAAAATGTATGAAAATGGATTTTTATACCAGGTCAAAAAAATTAAGACTCTCCTCATTCGGGTCAACCTTAAAAAATGGGATATAAAAAATACAAGGGTGCTGGAGACTGTTTGATTTGGACCAAAATGCCCTACATGATGTATATAGACCATTCCATATGTACTCCATTGTAATTTTGTCATCAGACGGAAAATCAAACAAGCCTCTAACGTTTATGTGATTATTATTTGGTGGTGTTCATGCGTGAGAAAGGAAAAAAAATTGAGGAGCTAAAAGTACTGAGATGCGAAACTTTTAGACCTCTCTCGTGAGGCTCTCGCGGGTTCTCGACTCGCGGATATATGAGGTGTACGCCACAGATACGATAAGCGGGGGTGAGCAGGAGGCCCAGCCTCTGTGATTAGGGCCCCGATGTTAAGGCCCCTCGGGGAATCTTTAAAACCGCCCACAACACACGTGAAACGGGGGTGAACAGCAACAACAGCAGGCGCACACAACTCGCTGTTCTCGCGAGAAAAAAATCAGCAGGCAGAGAATAAGAGAGCCAACTCCTCACTCCCTTACGGTAGTGTACATTTTGTTGTATATATATATATATATATATATATATATATATATATATATATATAAAACAAAATGTACATATATATATATATATATATATTCCCTTACTGTATATATAGGTACTCTGTATACGAGAACGCGGACGTGGGAACGTATCGGATCGTTCATCATATATACCTCATTCCATCTTTTTCCTCTCTGTCTCTCTCTCTCTCTCTCTCTCTCTCTGGTCGTTTCTCGAGTGTATGTCAGAGAGCGGTGTGCTGCCTTCTCGCAAAGTTCCTCTGGGGCATTCGATAGAACGTGGAGAAAAGAGAAATGAAAGGGTGAAATCGTAAACCCTCTTTATAAGACTCTCGCTCAATCTCATGAAACGAAAAAATTATTTTAATACGTATTCATTATCGCAATATTTTACGAAATTCTCCACAAGTTTTATGTCTACGATTATTTCTCAATATTTTGTCGTTTTATATTATTTAAAAAAAAATCAATATTTAATAAATGAAAACTCTCGCCATGTTCTTAGTATCACGATAGACAAGAAATTTCTTCCAAAATCATTACCGTTGCCAAAAAAAAGTCTGCAAAAATTTTTTGTTGTCGAGTAAGATTTTGACATTGCATTAAAGTCAAGGAAAAAAAAAAACGATCTTGAGTGGTGAAAAATCAAATTTGTTAAATGAGAGATTTACGAGATTTTGAGATGCAAATGATAATCTTAAAAGAGCTCGTAATAACACTCGTCGTTCAATCCATAATTCCTATATACATGCCAGACGAATGAATGTTTCGAAAAAGCTCCCGCACCCGTTACGTGATATAACAGCCATAATTCGCAGCGGTACCGCGTGATTAATACATATTAACTGAATGAAAAAAAAAAGCTTAAACACTAGGGGTTGGCTTAAATGCCAGCATGAGAGTTCCCTACATCCTTTATATAACCCACAGGGGCACATCCATAAAGCACGTGAAACGATCGAGAGCGAATGGAAAGAGCCACGAGAGCTTCGCTGGATGTTGACGTGCCGATGTTACGACCACTATATTACTTAGTATCTCCCACTTCACCCTTCTACGGTTCTTTCTCTCATCCCTTGTGCGATAGGTCGCAAATGATAAAAAAAAAAAAAAAACAATCCCAGCATGGTGTCCGTATATATATATATTGGCATATATATAAGTGGCAGTGAACGCCAAGCCGCGAAACGATCTCGTTGAAAAATATAATTATCATGTATGTTTATATTACGCTTTATCTCGGATTACTTTTTATTTTATCGCATATTATATTTATACCTTTATATGCGAGTAGGCAGGCACGAGATGGTTTTTCAAGATGTATCCCGGAGCAAACTGCATTGCACGGATTGCCATTTCGCTTTCAGCCATCACATAATAAAGCGATAATCTACGTTATTTTTGCGATGCTTTAAAATTTTCGTAGATTATCGTTGGTTTACGATGTGCTTCCATGGAAGCGGAACAGTGCTATGTGGGCTGGTGGTCCATGCAACGTAGTTTTCTATGTGTAGATATATTGTTTTTGTATTATATTCGTGATATTTATGTATTATGGTGAAGATTTATCGAGCTTAAAATTATAGCGAAATTAATTGTAAATTCGTTTGGTTAATATTTATACAAACTCGTCGAAAATTTGTAATGCATTCGAAAGATAAATATAAATAACCATGAGACGAAAGAAAATTGAATGTGGGAGTCGATGATTTATCACCGCTATTATTCACTCGGTAGAAAATTAATTTCCAGAGAATAGGATATGACAAAACCTCCAGGACGAGTCAAGCCCTGAGGACTTCTGATACAGATTTTTTTTTGTTTAAGCTTCGTGAGAACGAATTTTAAAAAAAACTATGGTGGCTTGTGAGGAACCCATAAGACGGTCTCGTTTCAAACTCTAATTATTCATCTTTTCAAATGCCTAAATTTCATGTCTAACTTCACAATTTGTACTCTTCGGATAACCAGCTCTAGATTCCCAATAATCTCTCAAAAATCATTGACAGTTTAATCTTATTCTGGTCATGTATATTTTAATAAAGATTTCTCTTCTTCCCGTCAATAGCCGCTACGATCGTTCCCACATTTTAAAGTCTGTTGTTGTACGTTAAATCAAAGTTAAACGATTAGATTAACTGCCAGCCGATTCCCGGCTGCTGCGGAGTGGTCAATGCCAATGCGATGGCAGGGACGCAAAAAGGAGTTTCAATAAAAATTCACAAGCCACGCAACTGTCCAGCAGTATGAGTAGAAACTATTTGAGGCAAAGAGTGCAAGAGAGGCCACGCCATAGAGACTCCGAAGAAACGAGCGAAAGGGAATCCTCCCTAAATTAAGGGCTGACTTCATAAGATCAGCAAAGTCTCACCAAATTTTCAACCAAACGTTTTCCTGTTCCTGTTCGATTCCATCAAGTTTCGAAAAAGTTTGGTTAAAAAGTTTCTCGTTCCTCTCGTACTCGGGGAGGTGAAATCCTGCCTTTGATTCTGCAGTTTTTATTTCTTCGTTCTCTTCCCTACGTCTTTTTCCCCTTACTTTCTAAGTAAACATTTAAATCTTGAAATTTGGGCAC